>BQNB010142265.1:0-17158 GCA_026074375.1 Tanacetum coccineum | reverse complement strand
CGTTTTTGATGTTGCTGCTCCTTTTAAGAACCGAAACATCAACCTTCTCTTGACGTTGCCAACCTGTTGTTTCAATATAATCACATGATATACCTTCTTTTTCTTCATAGCACGACATCAACAAACCTTGTATATCCTAGATCGAGAGCCACGAGGCTCTGATACCACATGTTGGTTCAGCAGTACTTTGTTTCAAAGTACTGCCTTTGACTTCTGTGGACAGAAAAGCAATGTTTTGAGAGTTTGAATTTGAGACACCCTTCAATTCATGCTCATACACCTTTAAGTTGTTGTAGAGATCATCAAAGTCTAACTCGTCTAATCCAGGTTGTCCCCGAATCATGGTAGCCACTACATGCCACACAGATGGTAGGCTTCTTAGAAACTTCAAATTTGCATCTTCAATGGACACCGTAGCATCATGTAATTCAAGCATGCTAAGAATATGCTGAAACCTTTCGTATGCTGAATCTAGTTCTTCCCTAGATCCAATAGTAAATGTCTCAAATTGTTGTTTCAACAGATTCTTTTGCATCTTCTTTGATGCTTCGTTTCCTCCAAATCTTGCTTTTATGGCTTTCCATAAAGATCTTGCATCTACAGCATCATGAAAACTGAGAAGATGTCTATCAGGTATGGCAGAAAGCAGTATATTAAGGGCTTTCTCATTGTTTCTTCTTGCGTTTGCAGCAAGTGAAGTCTTTGGTGCAGACACTGAGGGAGATGCAGGATCAGTTGTGGTTTGGTTTCCATTGGTGATTATGTCCCATAGTATGTGATCAGTGATAGCGATATACTGTCGCATCTTCATGGACCATAGGTCATATTCACCTTTCTTGATTATAGGGATTCTAAGTGCAGTAACGGACGAGGTGGGAGGGATAGGTTCTGTTTCAGACATCTTTTATGAGTTTAGAAAGATTTCGATTGATTAAAAGTTCTTCTAGATCAGAGTCTCTTCACAAGCTCTGATACCACTTGTAGGATCGATATTCCTTTATGAAACACTGATATACTGTCAACTATGCGGAATCTAGTTGGCAGTACTTAAGAAGAACACACAATAGTTTCTCAAACGATTTCTATTATAAACCTTTTGAATCTGCCTAAATTGCAGATCCCTAATACAATACTAATAATTCTTAACTCGTGTTTTTCTATATCTCTTAATATCTTCCTAGAGATCCTTTTATAAACATAAGGATAACCTCTAGTAGATGTACAGTCCTTGTATGACATAAACACTAATCAATACTAATCATTAAACTAACTGTTACAAGATAATTACTAACATAACCATTTAAATGATAATCCTTTAAGATTCCTTTATCCACGGCAGTACTTCGATCTTTGACTGGCAGTACCTTGACTTTCTACTTAGCAGTACTTTGACCTTTTGCTTAGCAGTACGTTGACCTTTTGCTTAGCAGTACGTTGACCGATTGACTTGTTTTTCCCAACACAATTGGTCCCTCTCTTTCAACTTTCTTAATTATTAATGAACTTAGGAACTTGACACCATTGGTCCTTCATAATTAAAAATTCTTAGGATACAAATAGCATATAGCAAATAAGATCCTAAACGAACATTCAATTGACATATTTGAACCATTTTGAGTCAACTCCTAGTTTAACTCCCCCTTAATCCATAACCTCGTTATTTACCACACCTTTTTGTGTTAAAACAATGCCTGTTAGATGTCATGAATTTGAAAAGCCACTCTCCCCCTCAATCAATGACCCGTGTTCTAGTTAAAGAGTGGTAGTCGTTGATTGAGTGTCAAATTTATGAAAACTCAAGTCCGATTGATTTTTTTAAAAAATTAAGCCACCACGTGAAATCCAAATAATTTTCTGAAGAATCATAGACGAAAAATTATAAGGATAAAAGAAGACTTCTCTTCTTAATATCTCTCTTTGCCAGATTCGGTGCCCCTCGTGCCTTCATCAATGATCGTGGAACACATTTTTGCAATGACTAGTTTGAAAAGGTCACGCTTAAAAATGAGATCATCATCGCTCTTCCACCGCGTATCACCTCACCAAACAACGTAGAGGTTGAGGTATCGAATCGTTGGCTTAAAAAAGAATTCTTGAAAGGACAGTGGAAAAAAATCGTTCGCCTCTTGGTCGAAATAAATGGCTGACGGCTCTTGGAGCCTTTGTACGACGTACAAAACACCATCCGGGTGCCACGCGCTACAAGCTTGTATATGGAAGGCATGTCCTATGCGATTGGGTTTAGAGCACAAAAAGCGTACTGGGCCTACTAAGGCATGCAAAACTTTGATCTCAAGACCGCAGGAGATCACGCAAAGTTCAACTCACAGAATTTTTTAAATGAACTGCGTGATCAAGTCTACGAAAATTCTATTGATTTACAAGAGAAAAATATGAGGGGGGGGGGGGGGGGGGGTGGAAGGGGGGGGCGTCCCATGACGCAAAGATCAAAAATCGGGTTTTCAACGTCGGTGATCAAGTCCTCCTCTTTAACTCAAGATTGAAAAATTTCTCCGGCAAGTTGAAATCTCGCGGTCAGGACCATTTACCATTGTTCAAGTCTTTCCGTATAGCACCGTTGAGTTTTCCCTAAACTCCGGGCTAAATTTTAAAGTAAATGGTCATCGTTTGAAGCACTATTTTAGAGGGGGTGTCCCTGCTAAGGATATCCTAGATCTCCAAACCTTCCTCAAGGACAAATGAATATGGGGATTGGGTCAAGCTTAGTGACCCAAAATAAGCGCTTCGTGGGAGGCACCCCATGCTTATCCTAGTTTATCCGTAGTAGTAGTATGCTAGCTTAGTAGTAATGAATAAGTGTGTTGTGTGAGGAGGCTCGCCTCTTTCTTTTTCCGTGTTTTGTGTTTTGTGCTGTATTGTCCAGGATTTCCCGGATTCTGAAGCCTCTTGTGCTCGCGGTTTTTGTCCTTCGATCACAAGAGCTTCAAATCCTCAGCTTCATTTTGGAAATCCGATATCCTAATCTTATCAACTAACGTTTATCTTAAGCATAATTCATAAACGGCTTAGGATTTGCGTAGAGACCCTTCGTAAAACATTAAGGACAATGTTTCATTCTAGTATGGGGGGGGGGGGATCTTCGATTTGATTGAGCCTGCAACCGTTGTTTTTCACGTAATCCCGTTTTTACCATCAAATTTTTTGAAAAATACCAAAAAAATGAAAATTTTTTTTAAAAATTTCCAAAAATAAAATAAGCGTTTTGTCACAATTTTGACTTTCCTGCTGGGTAGAATAAGAATAAATTTTTACCCAATCGAGCGTGTTGAGCTCTAGCTTGTTCCTTAACTTTTAGACTAAGCGTTCGCAAATATTAGCGAAGAACAAAAAATGATAGTGTTAAGTATGAGTTGGATGCTAAACAAGGATTATTTGGAAATCTTAAGAGCTTATGTGTGTAATTTGTCGCTTTTTATCCCATAAGCTTTTAACCTGATTAATATACGTGCTACTTTTGGAGAATAAACTTAAATCAATAATTTTTATGTAGTATATAGCAAAAACTTTAGCCTTAGTTCAAATTTATACTTGAATTTTTCAAAAAGACGTTTTCCATATATATATAAAAAAAATGAATGATGATGAAAAATGAAAAAAATATAATAAATATAAAATGTGGGCTAATAAAAGTTTGATGCATCTTGCTGGCTCACAACCGATGTTACAGCCTTCTAAAGAAAGCCCATAGTAAGAATAAAAATCCGAGACTAATAAAAGTTTGTTGCATCTTGCCGGCTCACAACCGATGTTGCAGCCTTCTAAAAGGTCGAGGGTTACAATTGCATCAATGTTTAAGATTAAGTGTGAATTAATAAATAATAGATCTCTTTTTGTTAAATTCAAATATGCTTTTGAACTTTGGCTATTCTATTTTATAAGCTATGTATACGAGAAACCTGAGAGTTTTTGAAACCACGAAAAGGTTCTGCCATGAGGCCCGATACTGTCTCTGTTGGGAATGGGTGTCAAAAGCCTGGCACTTAACCGCAGGTTGGGATGTGCAATATGAAAGTCCTCACATGGGATGTCTCGTCCTTAACTCATTATTCTCGGGTGGAAGTGAAACATAGAATTTTGCCAAAACAAGATCCATGTGTTGAAATTCAAAATAGACATACACCTAATTGTAATAAAATGTCTCAGACAGTGAAAAAGTTACAAGTGCAAATATGGGTAGTGTTAGCATCTTAACTCATAGGTCGCGGTGATTTCGTTTTAAGGTTGGTTTGAAGCAAGTGAAAAGTCGGGGACGATGAATTTATCCTTTTTGGGGCATTCTCGGATCGGAAATATGTATTTGTTCATGATCCCCTAAAGTTTACATAACGAAATGGTCAAACATTCTAGTTAGTTGTTAAATATGAAAACTCCAAAAAAATGAGTCAAATGAAAAATACAAAACTATGTGTAGTAATACGTGTTATATTTAACAATGGTAAAACGGGGCTTTTCAAAATTTTGAGTCGCTTTAAACCTTGACGCACGTATAGCTACTTTTCCAAGGTTATTAGTCCAGGGGAATCGCGATTTAGATTTTCTAAGTGTTATCATAGCAATTGCAGGTGAGGATCGGCAATATCTTAGTATGCGGAGATTTTGATATGCGTTTATTACACATACCATTCACCATAACCTGGACTTAAATGACTAAAAAAGTACGAAAAATACCATTGTATTTGTATGTTTTTCATTATTTTGTTACAGGAAAAACGGATATCCGCCCACAAGGCTGAAAAAATCAAGCAAAAACGGACAAAACCGAGCACGGAATGGAAAAGCATGGAAAAGACAAAGTCAAATCAAAGTCAACCCCGACAAAGTCAAAGAAGTCATCAAGTCAAAAAAAAATACAACTTTAGGGACCAAATTTGCCAAATCCTAAAGTTGTATAACAAGGATAAATACTACAAGGACTGAAGTTGTAATTATGCCATATATAACTTTAGGGGGCTAATTCTGCCAAACCCCTAAAGTTATATAACAAAAGGACTAACCTTGTAAACACCCTTATAACCCTTGGGGGCCAAACCTGGCTAACTCCCAAAGTTATAACACAACAAGGACCTTTCTTGCAACAACAAATATATAATTGAGGGACCATTTGTGCCACACTCCCAAACTCTCACCCCTGACAACACACACCTGTTATAACCCTTTTTCCCGCCAAAACCATGATCCACTGTTCACGCTTCCCTGTCCCCCCTCCTCTACCACTGTTCACCCCCAGCCAAAAATGTCACCTTCCTACCCACTCCACTCCAAAACCTTATCCCACCTCAACCCAGCTGGCATGACAGCCTGGCAATCCCCAAGCCCCCTATTCGTTTAAGAATGAAGACAAATGATGGATGGTCAAGATCAATTTGCTTGGGGACTACTCAAAATGGACAGCTATGATCAAATGGGCTTTTCCCTCACACAACAAGCACAAGCTAAAGCCTCCTCGGCAAAGAAGCACAAGGGATACACCTCCTAGAATCTTCCTACGAGTAGTATAAATATAGTCCTCTTGTAGCCATTTTGGCAGTTAGTTTTTATGTAGTTTTTGCTTAAGTAGTGTAATCTTTATTGTAACTTTTTATAAATTAATGAAAATTTAAGTATTTAGCTCTAAAATCTGTTTTAAGTTCTTATCATTTTCAAGTGTCAACTTATGTTTCATAAGCTAATATAAGCTCTCATTTAAGCTACTTTGTAACCTGTTTTAACTAAAAATGACTTAAGCATAAAAAGTGTTAAGAAAATTAAAAAAAAATTCACTCTCAAAATATACTTAGCAAATAATGGTTTTGGATTGATTTAGCTAATATAAGGAAGATGCATATAGGACACACTACTAATTGTCTTTGACCAAAGCTTCGTAGCTGTGTAGACTCTTTATATCACCTAGTTTTGAGCAAAAGGGTATCTGTAATTATCCTTCTTTATCTCCTTCTTTGCATATTTACTATCGCAACGGTGCCTTATGTTGTCTGCTAATCTTGCTGTTCTTTCTACTTATTTATGCTTTGTTGATGCGTATTTGTTCTTTCGTTAATGCTTTATGTACTTTTGTTTATGTTTTGCTCATATCTGATCATTTATGTGCTCAATTATTGCTTCATTGCTTATTTGATTAACTTAAGTGCTTATCTTTGTTATAAATTTGCTTATTTTTAATTAAATGTGATTAATTTGTCTGACTGTTTTAACCAAACTTCTGCTTAATCTTTCAAAAACAGTCTAAAAAAAAATGATTTTCAATAATTAAGGAGGTGTTGGGATAGTGGGGTTAAAACTGGTGTGTCAGTTTGGTTAAGAAACGTCCATTAGGTAGTTCCCACTGTCAACCTTCTATTTTCACTGTAATAGTTGAAATCTGATTTCTTCATGATTTAGTCCTTACTATACCAGAGTTTTATTTTAAAGATTTAAGCTGAAATTTGAAATGTCAGTCTTTAAGTTAAGTCTGATAATAAAATTAGGTGTTTTTATTTTTTTTAAACTGTAGGTGATGTACAAACAGCCATAAGAGCTTTATGAGGCTGGGGCTTTTTCAAAACCTCTATTCTTTAAATGCTCGTTTTTGCAGTTGTCTTCTTTTAGAGTCAAATGCATTAGATCGATAAAAGTGTCTTTTGTGTTTTTCCTTTTCATTCGTTCCTTCGCAACAATCCTCAGTCAAGTTTAGCAAGTTTAAATTTAGTTGCAAAAAAAGCCTTATTTTTCATTTTAATTTTCAGTTATGTAAGTGTTTTTTTCAGCTTCAATTTTTTTAGGCTAAGCTCATTTTTGAGCTTCAGTCTAAACTCTGTTTATTTGTGCCTTGCCTTTTATTTTTTAAGCTTATTTTAGGGCCTGCAGAAACATACGGGCACTTTTAGGTCTTTTTGTAATATTTCACAAATCAGCTATAAATGCTGATTGAGACCCAACCCATTTCCTTTAACTTGTTTAGTGCTCTTTAAGTTCCAATATTGATTTTCCTTTTTTGGCTTTTGTGTTCTGCTTATAGTCCTTGGCTTGCCTTTAAGCCCATATTTAAGCTTTTAGTCTAAAGAAGCCCTCTAAGTGGATTTTCTTATACGCCAAAAAAGTGATCCCTTCAGGGGCCTTGTCTGCTACCTGCCATGTTTAGCCCTCCTATCAGTTAGTTTTAGGTTTTCAGCTTTATGTGTCTGTTATATGGTTTGATTCTGCTTATTTGTTGATTACATTCGCCTAAATTATTAGGTTAGTTTTTTATTTTTAAGCGGTAACTATCTTTTTAATCTGTTCAGATTATATGGTTTTGGTTTTTTTTTTCTTTTTTTAGTTTATTGACGTTTATGTTTTTGATTCATTGTATAAGATTTTAAGTGTTTTCTAAATCTCCTTTCTAGTTGCTTTCTCTTTCTTATAGTTGCATTGACATGCTTATTTTTTTGCTCTATTTGCTTCTTTTAGGGATAGCTTATATGCTATTGTTAGCTTTATTTCCTCTTTCATAAGTTAAAAGAGCTTTTAATGCCTTATCAGTTTAAGCACTTTGTTTGCTCTTTAGTTTTAAAATTAGCCAAATATTTGCCACCTTCATTTTGTTATTACGTGACGTATTTGATAACAGTTATTAAATTTGTTTGTCTTTTTTTAATGTT
Organism: Tanacetum coccineum; assembly: GCA_026074375.1. Classification (NCBI taxonomy): domain Eukaryota; kingdom Viridiplantae; phylum Streptophyta; class Magnoliopsida; order Asterales; family Asteraceae; genus Tanacetum; species Tanacetum coccineum. The sequence goes on along the minus strand of BQNB010142265.1, from coordinate 9,521 downwards.
GCCTTATTTCAGATGGATTATTTATAAAAAGTTGTAAAAAAAATAAGAAATAGAAAATGAAAAGTGTTGGGATTATGGGGACGTTCGGCCCCAACTGTGAGCATGACTCGAACTTAGGACTCAAACCTCATCAACCAACACTTTTATAACATACCTTTTCGTTATGTGTACATTAGCTCATCCGGGTAGCTGGATTGTTAGGTAATAATTATTTTAGGGGCTACAAGCCCATATTAAGCCATTCAGCCCTTTGGGTTATTCGGCTTATTTATAAGTTGTAGGTTTTAGTTAGCAATTTTCCTAGGATCTTCGTGTTATAAAGTATTTTTCTTAATTTTTCCAGATTTTATTAATTTAGTTTAGTATTTTTAATGATTAATTTTCTTTAAAACTGTTTTTTTTTTTTAATTATAATACATTAAATAAAATCAAAAAATATTTTTCTTTTTGTGGACATTTTAAAGGAACAATGATGAAATCTTTCGTAGGGTCATTTTGCCAAATTTTTACTTTTAAAGAGGGGGTTCTCGATATGTTCAATGTTTTTCTCGTTTTTGAACTCAATTTAACTCCGTTTTCGTTATAGTTTTCTTTAAACTTCCTTTTTAGTCAATTTAGGTCCATTAAAAAGTTGAAAAATTAAATTTTAAGTTAAATTTGAGAAATTAGGGATTTTCGTGAGCGTTATTAGTGTTCAGTATGTTTTTTGTGTAATTTTCTCGTTTTTAGTGTAGTTTGTTAATTTGTCCTTAGTTTAGAAATCAAACAATCTTTCCATTTATAGCATGTTATTCAAACGACTTCTGACTTCCAATCGCTCTTCAGTCTGGGGATAAGGATCCCGGGCGGAATATTCTATACTCACTTTCGGTTTCATTGATTTTCTTGATAATTTCTCACTTATATATTTATAAGTATTTTTTATTTATTTATATAAAAAGGGTTATTCGTCATAATCAAATTGCTCATTTACCAAGCCCCGTGCAGTTCTATTCCATGGGATTATGTATCATTATAGATATTACAAGTCTTGTATGGGAGGGGATTGTAACTCGGAGGGATTTATATTGATATTTGCTATGTTGATCGTTCATACACCCTTTTACCTTTTATTTACCTAAGTATATATTAAGATTTGTAACACTATGTGATTTCCCTGATAGTTTTATCGTCTTGAAGAGGAGTTTTAAACATCGTCCATACTTATTAGGAGCAATGAATCGTCATGTACTTCCCCACTATGAGGTTATGTGAGTACGAGTATTGATCCGGGGGCGGGGGGGGGGGCATTTCTAAGTAGGTGATTTTAATCTATATATTTGAAAGGATTGGAGACGCCTCTTTCATTTAATAAATGAATAGTAAAATCACCAAACATAAGTTTATCAATTAATTACTTTAATAAATCGGGGACGTTTTTATTGCACCATACTGAATTTTAAATGAGGTGGGGCTTAATTGTATCGATATGAGAGAGTATGATCTCGAAACGGTAATAAAGAATCCGTTAGAGCAACAATCGTGCTACACTTTAGCCGAATCTTGTAAGGCTCACTTGGAAACAACCTTATCTCATATTAAGTTAGACTTTTGCGTGACACATCTTTCTGATCATGAACGGTTTTTGGAGCTAACAGCCTTGTGCACGTGAGTGAGGGAGTTGATTCATGCCTCAAGTAACGACTGAGTACCATATGTCCACTCTATCGCATAATAAGCTCTTCAGCTGAGTCCTTCGATTGTTACATTAATTCTGGGCTATGTTTCTCACAATGTCTCATTTCTCGGCATCCCTACTACCATTTTGTTATAGTTATTGTCGTTATGGATGACTGTTGTTGGATAGTGAGAGGTCAGCTTGTAACAACTTTTATAATAGTAATGCAACAATGTCTTAACTGATGAAACTACTTGGACGAAAGAGATCGTCGAATCTTCATTTCAGGCACTAGTCACGAAGACTTCGTTGCAATACATCTAGTATAGCCAAGTAAGTTGGATATCTTTAATCATAAGCCTGTTTATGTAAATCATTGACGAACATTACAGACTATCGATTCGAGACCTAATTGAACATTTGAAACCTTATACAAACATACTCCGTACTACATTTCCTTTCTATTTATAATATCAAGAGATTCTTCTTATAACGTCTGGGTTTATATCACGTCATAGACCTTGTGATGATATTTTTTTTGAAGCTACCGATTTTTGATGGATTAACTATCATGGTCAACTAGCAAATTTTTTGGTCTATTGAGAACTGTCGACAATCTTAAAATCTTTCTAGTAGCAGTTCGGTTAACCCACTTAAATTCCGGAGAGATTTAACTTTAAGGGGTCGGTATGTAACATCGGTTAAACATAATAAAATTTTTTTGGATTTTAAATGATAATTTATATCCTTTGACTTCGGGTCGACTTGATTTCTTGATTTGTACGGTCACATAAAAGTTGATTACGCGTAGCCGGTAATTCTTGCAAAAAACAAAAAAAAAAATAACTAAAAAAAATTATTTAAATAATCAATCATAATTATTATTATTTTATTCTCTTTACGAAATTAGTTTTCAAATTTATTTGACCAAGAAACCGAGAAAATAGATCTTTTTCAAAACTAACTTATCAAAAAGTGAACACTAAATTACGTTTTCATTATTCGGACTCTACAAGCAATATGCTGTAAACGACATTCCATGAAAACTTGTTCAGTTTGACGAGACCGAAAACAGTAGAAGTGATTGAATGCCCCTTCCTCGCAAGATTTAGAAACGAGGAAATAAATAAATTATATTAATTACAATTTTTAATTATAAAACCTATTTATAAATTAGTCATCATTTTATTCGCCAACTTTTGTTGATACGCGAATATACGGGTTAGAGAAATTTATTTTTCTTTTTACTTTGGCAAGAACATAACCGGGTTTACAACTGATAGCAAATATTTTTTTTAATGTTATAAAAATATTTATGAAATACTATCAAATGAATACTCGCTTTTGTTGGAAAAATTATTTGGAAAACAATGGCGCCCGTTTCGTTTGAGTTGAATAATCTGTTAGTCGTTTTCAAACGAATTGTCCTCCCTGAAACGAATAGTTATCAAATATCTCTTAAAAACACTAACAAAATAACAGATGGACTATGAAACATTTATCAATTTTTTAAAAACTTTTATTATATAAATAGAAGTTTATCATTTTTTCATTTGATACAATTTAAAACACACACACATCATATACACTCTCTCCCCCTCCTTCGGCCAGCCGCCGCCGCAGGCCACCACCGTCGCCGTCGCCGCCACACCCTCTCCACCACTCACCACCACAGCCCCGCCACCACCACCTCGCAGCCGCCACCCCCTCCTTTGGCTGCTACCCCACCACAGCCCCACCACCCTCACCTCGTCAACTGCTCTCACACCGACACACCACGCATCATATCATACAGCCGTCATCATCACATCATTGAACTCCTCATCTTACCTTCACTCCTCAACATCGTCACTATGGTTGTGAAAACCACAGCCGCGTCCCCCTTCATCCTCAACCCCCCCCCCCCCCCCCCCCGCTGGCCCCACCATTTCACCACATCCACCACAACAGGTGCGTTTTGGATATGCTTTGTGCGGTAAAACTGAATGGGTGTGTTCGTTTATGTGGTAACACCCGAATGGGGTGCATTTGATATATTGGTAACACCACGAGGGTGCGTCGGGTTTCGTGGTTTGGGTTCGCTCAGCCCCAACTAGGGTGCGTTGGGTTTGCTATTTGCACTGACCGGGGTGCGTTTGGCTGTTGTAAACAGCTAGGGGTGTTCGTTTGGTTGATAAAACCGCACCAAAGGGGTGCGTTTAGGTGGGGTTTTGCACCACACAAAAAGGGTGCGTTGGGTTTATCAGCAGCTAGGCTGCGTTTGGTTTTGGTTATGACCGACTAGGGTGTGTCGGTTTGATATGTACAAAAAGGGTGTGTTTGATTTTTATACAAGTTAGGGTGCGTTTGTTTTGATAAACACCACAAGGGTGTGTTTGTTTTGGGTGTTAACAACATAAAGGGGGTGTTTGGTTGGGCAGATTCACTATAAGAGTGTGTTTGGGTTAACAACAAGGCTGTAAGGGTGCGTTTGGGACAACAGAAATCGAATAAGGGAGCGTTTGATTTAACCGAAACAACAATAAGGGTTCGTTTGGTTTATGCAATTGACTAATAAATATAACACGAGAATTATAAATCATAAATCGAAACTAAAATGGTGGTTAATGGTTAAATAAATATGATATTTATTACTTTGTTTAGTTATAAATATATATAAACATATATTTAAAACACGTAGATATTTTGCAACACGCGGTTTGTTGAAAAGTGGAAAAAAACGGTAGGTTTATAAAATATGGGAACGGTTATATATAACCATGGAAGGTCAAGACGACATTTATATAAAAATTTCTACTATTAGTATATGTTTTACTTAAAACTTTTATTATTTTAAACCGGTAAATAGAGACTAAGGTTAGATTTTAAAAATATATAAAATATAAACTATAGGATAATCCGACACAGACCAAAAACTATACTTTTACAAGTGAGACAACAATTTTAGCTACGATCCATCAATAAGACAGATTAATTTATAAAATATTATTTTTATAAATTCCTGACTAGAAGGTAAAATCATAACTTTCTGTAAAACGTTTCCAATCATAGCGTTTGTTCTAAGTAATATTTAAGACTGTAAGTCTTACTTTTATACAAGAAAAACTTTTCTATTGGTTAAGATTGGTGATTTACGAACACGGCGTCAATTGTATCTATTCAAATCTTTTCTCACGTTTTTTATTAGATACTTACAAAAGTATTATATACTCGCATTATTTATTTGATTGCGCGTATCTTTTTTATATAATTTCACAGTTATGAATTATACACTTGACATATTTTTTCATATGTAATATACACGGGATATATTACATACATTGCGTTACTTTTGATTTCTTTTTTTATTTAACAACCACCAAACCATTACCATTGGAACCTAAATCCCATCTCAACGTGAACGCTTGAGGTAGACTATCCATCGGGAAACCAATTCATAATCTAGGGCTAGTGGAACTACTTAGCAGTTATAGTTCTCGCCACAACTTCTTGATCGAGCCGTTCCGGTTTCCGTTTGTGTTGTGTTTAATATGTGCAGTTCTGCAAAACATCAATGTGAGTTTATAGCCCCCACATTTTACTTGTTTTCATATACTTTATATCTTTTGGGGTGAGAACATGCTTGTTGCAAATTTGTTTGCAAACTCAATTACATTGTCGATTACATACGTGTTTACATGAATGTTTACAAACTTATTTTTACCTGTTTGGTTTACATACTCATTTATATATCTCGCGAGGAGATACAATACTTGGTTTAATTTTTGAACGTAAACACATACTATACTTTTATGATTACAGATTAGCTTAGGTTGCATGAACTGTAAATCACTTGGAGGGTGAGCACGAATGTTATGAAATAGATCTATTCGGGATTGACAATCCCCGTTCGGGTGACTAGCTATCATCGGATTATACGAATTTATACCATGTCGGATGATTCGATTGGATTCGGCGTTGACTTGGGGCCCACAATCCACATACACATATTATTTTCAGAAATGCCTGGGTGTCCTTGGAGGGGACACCTATGATGGGTACATATTATTTTCATTAATGCTCGGGTGTTCTTGGAGGGAACACCCATGATGGGTACATATTCTTTTATTACTGCCCGGGTGTTCTTGGAGGGAACACCTACGATGGGTATACTCTTACTGTGCCTTGAATAAAGTGGCCATAAAGTTACGTCAGTTTGTTTTATAACTTAGAGTAATGGTAATCATGGTTTTATACACACTTGGACATTTACGTTGCCTTGAATAAAGTGGCAATACATACTTTGGACATTTGTGGTCCAACTTTCATACGTACATTTTGTGACTATTTGGGGATAGAAATGGTCATGCATATTCTACAACTCTTTGAATTATGACAATCATACGTACATTTTGGAAGGATATTTAAGGATTTAAATGGTCATACAATCATTTTATGATACTGTATGGAGACAGTAGTCACTAACCGTTTTTATATGGTACCATGATGATACAGTAGGCAAATACATTCATTGGAACTTACATTCATATTTAAAGAAACCTATGAACTCACCAACTTTATGTTGACCATTTTACGCATGTTTTTCTCAGGTGAATTAGATGCTTGACCTATTTGATGTGCATTGGAGTCTAAACTGACAAGATTTCAATCATGGATTTCTACTTACATACAAATGATCAATTCTCGTTGTATTGCTTTCAAACTTTTTATGGTGATTCAATGATGGGACCAATGTTATATTAATTTCAAGAAAATCAATGAGATTACTTTTCAAACGACACATTTAGAGGCCGTTCTCTTATATCTTGTGCTATTGTATTATGAAGTAACGCCCCCGGACACATTTTCACTGCGACACATTTTTGAGGGTGTTACAGCCTTAGTCATGACTATTGGCTTGGATCTTTCCAAACAAATTTTGGATGCTCAGACTGAAGCACAAAAACCAGAGAACATCAAGAACGAAGATGTTGGAGGTATGTTGGTTGAAAATTCTAAGGATCCGGAGAAATTTAGAACGGGTCCACGATGTGTCAAAATCTCTTTCATGGGTCTTGATACGATTTGTACCATGACATGAAGAAGCTATATTGCGAGGCCCAATCTGATGGCACACATCGACCTAGTTAGCAAGTGTTTTATCTGTGCTTAAAGGTCAAGGACCGAACCTCACAAGACCATCAGGATTGTTAGGTACAACCCAAGATACTGAACTGAATGGAAAGTGGGAAACATCACTATGGATTTTGTCACGAAGCTTAAGTGTCGCAGGCTACGACACTATTTGGGTGCTCGTTGACTCGATCATAACTGTCTGCAATCTTCGTATGATGAGAGAGACTGATCTTTGGTATAAGTTGCAAGATGTACCTAAAGGAGGTTGTCATGAGACATGAAATAGCTTGTCTAATCATTACGTGGATCGCGACTGAGGTTCGCACTCAAATTTTAGAAGTCACTCAGATATGCTTGGGTTTTAACTTGGATTTGAGTATTGGTATCATCACAAGAATGGTTGCGACCAAAGCGAGAGGGCTATTCAAAAACTTCTCGAGGATATGCTGCGTGCTTTTGCCACTAGTACTTGGAAAGGCGGCGTATAACCATTTGCCATTTAGTCGAGTTTTCGTATAACAATAGCTATCACGCTAGCATCAAGGCTGCACTGTTTGAAGCATTGTACGGTCGAAAGTGTCGTTCACCTGTTTGTTGGACCGAAGTTGGAGAAGCTCAACTCCTTTGTCCAGAACTGATTCAAGAAACAAGTGATAAAATCATTCAGATCAAGCAGAAAATGCAAGCTGCTCGCGATCAAAAAAATAGTTATGTGGATCTAAAGTGTAAACCGATGGAATTCCAAGTCGGGGATAAAGTTATGCTAAAAGTTTCGCCTTGGTAAGGGGTCGTACGTTTTGGAAAACCAGGGAAGTTAAACCCTAGGTATATTGGACCTTTCAAGGAGTTAGAAAAGGTTGTAGAGGTTGCTTATAAGCTCGAGCTTCCTGAAGAGCTGAGCAGAGTTCATAATACATTCCATGTGTCCAACCTGAAAAAGTGTCATGCCGACGAACCATTAGCCGTTCCGTTGGATGGACTTCATCTTGATGACAAGCTTCATTTTGTTGAGGAACCAGTAGAAATAGTGGGCCGTGAAGTTAAACGGTTGAAGCGAAGCCGGATCCCATTAGTCAAGGTTCGATGGAACTCCAAGAGAGGTCCTGAGTTCACGTGGGAACGTGAAGACCAATTCAAGAAGAAATACCCACACCTCTTCACCAAGACCGCACCGTCGTCAAGTGCTGCATCGTGAGCCTTGAGGACAAGGCTCGTTTAACGGGGGAAGTCTATAACACCCCGTGTTTTCAAGTCATTGACGACGTCGATAAATCTACTATTTATTTTTAGTGTCGTACGCGTTTGCTTGTAATTTCATGTATTAAGTAAAATCGCGTAAGCTAAAAATTTGCGTTCAATGTAAACGGGCACCAAACAATTAAGCGTTTACATCAATCAAGTATTAAATAATTATTTTGAGAATAATTATGGTCATTGTTCATATTATTTTTATCAGTTGCGTAAAGTGTTTACGCTTTGCGATAAATTAAGTTTAAGCATACCCGGAACCACAAAAATATATCTACGCTTCAATTATACCCAATACCCAAAGTTTTATTAAACTTTACCCAAGTAAATGTTGTTAGTCATATGTTTCATAAAAATAAACTAACAAAAGTCTACATGTTACCATTTGTATACAACTACATTTTATAAATGACTTTAAACTACAAGTAACATTTCATACAAGTAAATTAGCTAGAAAAATAAAACATATACTCCCTCCCCCTCCTAACCCATGGCTAAACAACAACATGGAGACAAGAAGCACACATTTTCTTCACCACTTGGTCTTGTACATCAACTAGTTATTAAACATAGCCATACCATGTTCCTTTGACTAGAGACCAAGACCACAACTCTCCTTAAGACCATGATCTATGTTTCCTTGACCACTATTGCATTCTTTTTGACTAGCTAACTCATATATACTAGTATGCATTGCAAGTAAACACATAGATAGCAAAACACTTAGTGAAAAAGATCAAACTCTCCCCTCTTTGCTCCTTTATAAGCCACGGTTCAAACACCCCTTATTTAATAATCCATACAAAATTTTCTTCAACCTATACAAGCCATTACACATCATTCCTAAGATATACTAAGATGTTTCCAAGCATTGGTTAACCATTTTCAAGTGTTAAAGCATAGAAAGTAAGATTAGGGTTTCAAACCTAATCTAGGGTTTTTATTATTGCAAGTTTGGTTTAAAAATCTAACTAAGGGTCTAGATTGTATTTCTCATCATCATACATCACTTTAAGGTTATCTATAAACCTTTATGTCTTTACTTTTCTCATTTTTATAAGTATATATGTTCTATATAGCTAAATTACCATTTAGGGCTTTTAAACATGTTAAATGGATAACTTGCTTATGATTATGATTTTTAACACTTTTACATATGATATGTTATTATTAATATCATGATAAAATGGACATAGAAGTATTGTACCAATGTGATTTAGTGTAGAAATGGTTATATACAAAATTAGGGTTTTTAAAGTACTTAAGGAAAGTTATGTTTTCATGTGATGTTAATAACTTGTAAATCTTGTTAACTTGAACATTTGGACAATGTGTGGACTAATAGATATATTTATATGTAAGACATATAATATACTTGGTATAAAATACTTGTGGTAATTTACAAAAGTAAAAAAGTACATAAAAAAAGCTTTATATAAAAGTATACATATTAAACATAAAAAAGGGGTTGTTTGGATTTCAAATTTCTAATAGTGGGTTT
>BQNB010142264.1:0-10289 GCA_026074375.1 Tanacetum coccineum | reverse complement strand
GTACCTTTAGCGTGACGGGGTATATAAGCTTTTTCTTATTTAGAAAAAGCTAGTTGTTCATTTCTAAAATAATATATTTTTCTTTTCTCTCTCAACTCTCTCTCCTCTTTCTCTCTCTAAACAACTCACTCTCTTTCTCCTTTCTAGTTCGATTCGTGTATGATATATATGTTATGAAGTGTTATATCCCGCGCGTACCTTTAACGTGACGGGGTATATAAGCTTTTTCTTATTTAGAAAAAGCTAGTTGTTCAAAATATCTAATAATTCATTTTTCTTTTCTCTCTCATTTCTCTCTCCTCTTTCTCTCTCTAAACAACTCACTCCCTTTCTCCTTTCTAGTTCGATTCGTGTATGATATATATGTTATGAAGTGTTAACGGGATCCTACAAAGTTGAAGGCACGATTAGATCTGAAGCCGTTATCATTATGATAGGGTTTATGGCTGAGAATTTTTGGATCGGTAAAAAGATAAGATTTTTTTTGATCAGGTATGGTCTCTGATTGATGAGAGGGGTTACGGGTTGGTAAAGTGACGGGGTGGTAGAGCAGCGCCGGTGACGGCTTGATGACCGAGTAGGTCTCAAGATCGTACCAAAGTCTCTAATACCATGTTAGATGATAAAAACCCCGTATGATGATTTGTATTATTCATCACAATATATAGAGATTACAAGAGAGAAACCCCAGTGGACCAAAAGCCCACAAACCGAGCTTGGGCCAATTACTTTCACTAACATAAATAACTTTGACTAACAATTTTGACTAACATAATTACTTTGACTAACATTTATTCTCTAATACTCCCCCGCAATCCGAGCGGCGAATGACGGCTTGATGACCGAGTAGGTCTCAAGATCGTACCAAAGTCTCTGATACCATGTTAGAATGATGAAAACCCCGTAGGTATAATTTTATTAATGACCATTATTTATAATGATGAAAACCCTAATACCCTAAACCCACAAACCGGGCTTAGGCCTATTACATAAATAACTTTAACTAACAACTTTGAATAACATTAATTACTTTGACTAACAACTTTGACTAACATAAATTACTTTAACTAACACTAACATATATCCTCTAATAAATAAGGGTGACTTAATTTGGAGACCTTATTTCCCCTGGCTTTTTCTAAAAGGTCATATGTTAATTTTAAGCACTAACAAACATCTATTTGGTGACTTAATTAACTTACCTATTTTTCAATTAAGACACTTTAAGTTGTTATCAAACACTACCGTAAAGAGTAAAATTTTAAGTGTTGATTTGGATTAGGGGTGTTAATCGGTTCGGTTATCGGGTAGTTCGGTTAATTCGGTTTGGTTAGTTCAGTAAACTATTTTTTTTGTTTAGCCCAAAAACTGAACCGAACCGAACTAGAATTCAACCGAACAAAACCGAAAACCGATATTTATTTTGGGGTCAACCCGAAAATTGAACCGAACTAAAAACCAAAATAAAAAAATAAATAATTACATAGATATTTAGCAAAACTAAAAATTTCAAGTATAAAAAGTGTTTTTTATATTATGATAATGGTACTTTTATACATGAATGTGGAATATATATATATATATATATATATATATATATATATATATATATATATATATATATATATATATATATATTCGGTTTTTGGTTATGATTGTCAAACCTGTATCCAACCCGAAAACCGAATTTGTAGTTCGGTTCGATTTTGGCAAATTCGGTTCGTTTGCTTTCGGTTCGATTCGGTTGCGGTTTTTGGTTTATTCGGTTATTTTTGTTTTTCTGCTCACCCCTAATTGGGATGACAAAATGTTATGCATACTTGTAAGCCTAAAAATATGGTAAAGACATTTGTCGTTATTTTACAAGCTGAGTAGAGGTGTTGATCGGTTTGATTATCGGATTGTTCAGTTAGTTCGGTTAATTTTTTTTATGGTCAACTCGAAAATCGAATCGAACTGAAAACCGAATTAGAATTCGATTCGGTTTTGGGTTGACCTGAATAATCCGAATTAAACCATTTATTTAAAAAAATTAATAATTACATAAATATTTAGGAAAAAAAAATATTTCAAGCATAAAAAATATTTTTTCATATTAGGATAAAATTTTAATGGTATATATATATATCTACACTATGTATAACAGGAGGCATTTGACAATTTTATGCCACGTCATAATGCCACGTCATCATGGATGCCATGTCATCATTTTTTGTGTGTAAAATTCGGTTTTAAAAAAAATAGCAAATTATGTCTCTTGGAAGATTTGAACCTGAGTCTGCTAATTCAATGACAAACACCTCAACCAATGGACTAAACCAGAAGTTGTGATATACAATGAAAATCAAATATGTTATGCTTTTAAAAAAATATGAGTTAAATTTGAAAAATATATTGATAATGATACATTATTTAGAAAAAAAACGTGGTATGAAACATGACTCCTCCTTTTCTCAAAACCCTAATGATGATATGTCATTCGAAGAATTAGCAGAAAAGAGTGACCTCCATCTCCTTCTCCACGCCCTTCCATGGAATTCATGGAACTTGACCTATTGTCCGTTGCTAGCAGTCCTGGCACAATGGCGTCAAAAGATATTGGTGCGTATTTGTTATTGTTTGAATTAAATGTAAACGGAGAATACTCTCAACCTGTTAATATTGGGTTAATAATACTTATTTTCGTGTACTATTGCAGGCCCCCCATCATGATTTCTCTTGGATGGATATTCTTCCAGGAAAGTCCACAAGTTATGCAATTTAGAAAACTGCTTTCAATAATTTATAGAAGTTTAAGCTAATGAGGTGAATATAATGTGGTTTAGCTGTTAAACTGTGTTATCAAAAAATTTAAGGTTAGGGTTTTGCGAGCTATTTTGCACTAATACTATGTGTACACACCACATGATGATAATTGATAAATGAGGCTGTTCTACAGGACCAGGATGCTCATCATTTATGGAGCCATGGAAGAACTTGGACCCTTATGGGTCAACAGTGACGGGAAAACACTCAACAACAACGACTATGCATGGAATAATGGTAACAAGGTTTAGTTTAAATCATCAAAGACGCAAAAATAGTTTATATGATGGAAAAAGGTTAAACCCTGATAATTTGACAGTTGCCAACGTATTATTCTTGGAGTCGCCTGTTGGGGTAGGCTTGAATGCATGCATACAACTGGAATGACCTCAAGCTTGGAATATATAATGGGTTTGTAATGATATAAATACAATTGAAATAACCTTATTTTTGATCCTATAATAAAATCAATTGGGTTTAAGACATGTTTAGATTGGTAGTTATGTATCTTAAGGTTTCGGGTTTAGCCAAGATTGTGTGTTTTCCCTTCCAATGTACAACAATATTAAGTGTTTGTGCTACAAGAGTATCATTAAATTTTATTTATTTATTTATTTTTTGTTACAGATTCAGTAATCAATCTAACATACTATAGCATTTTTGTTTAGCTTCTTAGTTGAAATCAACTCACACGGTTTCTTATTCCAAATTTTGTCGGGAAGTTTGATCTTGATCTGCTCAACAAGTCCAACGAGGCATCTGACGATGATTGTGCAAGTGCCTCCAATGGTTCAGGAAGTTAGTGCCAGTTACTAACCTACGCACTATCAGCTCTAGCATTGCTATGATTTATAAAACATCCCATCAGATATATACAAGGTAATTAGTACTTATGTATGCATGTTTATATACGATTTGTTCAAATGACCAACTGAAAGTAAGTTCAATGACTAACATGTAGTTAGGATAATAATTGACTATGAAATCATATAGCGTAATCGAACCATATCATCCCATGTAGTGTCTCACAAAAGTAAGTTTGATACCTGCCATTTACTTCTTTTAATCAATTATGTTAGTAAACCCTACCGCAGACACCACGTATTGTGTCCTTACTGTCTGAATCCTACAACCCGCATGTGAGATATGGTGATGCCATGACTGTAGGAATTTCTAATGCTGGCATGGGCCTAAGTGAGGCCATATCGTTGTTAGAACCTCTGACATTAGATGTAACTGATTTTGTGCATCAAGGTATCTTGATTGCAATGGCCATGGTGATGATCCAAACCAGTGAAGCAAGTGATTCGCGTGTTGGGGCTTTTACGTATTTATGTTTATGTTCAAGTCTGCGTTATTATATATTAAAGTTGGTGAAATGGGTCTGTCAAGTGACAATTTAAGTTGGGTAATATTATGTACGCGTTGCGTTGATTCATGACTAATCTTTCGCCAAACATATATATTTGTCAACAATTACAGTGCTAGATAAGATTACAATGATTTAAGAGGCCTTATGTTTATAAACTAATGACTAGACGTCTTTTAACTCACCCTTTTAGCATCTTCATTTGAATATGACATTCGACCTGTTAGGGTCTCATATGAAGGGACCTGGCTTAATTTTCCAACTGAGAAACGGTGATGTTCATGGTACAGTCAAGGCTTCAATTAATTTGGATACAATGAAGTTAGCGCCAAAAGATATTGCTAATGTTCTACCAGGAACGATAAGGATTATTAAATTCTTTCCATCAACGGATATAAGGATGGTTGTTGTTAGGGATAAAGGGGGTACTATTGGTTTTGGAATGTGGATTCTGAAACGAAGGATGGTGATGGAATTTACAAGTATCATACTAATCCTGGGATTGTTTCATCCATTTTGATTCAACCCTTTTTTATGAACAAGGTAATTTATCTTTCTGTGTTTATGCATATCTACTACTTTTAATTGTTTAAGTGTCGAAAACTACTTAATGGGACTGAATCAATATGAGATGGCTTTGTGCCCCATTTAGGGCATTCTGTTACAAGAAATCCCTTAGACAAATGACTAAAACGAGACATATGAAAAAGTATTTTGTCATTATATGCAGATATTTCCCCCTTAATATCAGTTACTTTTTTAACACGGTTGGAACAGGTCTAAAAATCTATAAAGATCACCATAAATTGCAGTAGATGCATAATCTTCTAAACTTCATTTGTAACACCCCCAAATTGGGTCGCAGCGGAATAAGGGTCCGGAGCGTGTTACTTCAATGATCAATAACACAAGATATATATAGAACAACCAAAAAGTTGTTTAAAACCGATACATTGGATTTAACAAAGTATTTCTTACATAAGCCCGAAGCTTTACTTGTTCAAAATACAAAGATTTCTAGCCCATAACAGATATACAAAATGTAATGCGACAAAATCTTTAATGCATGATATCCAAATCAAAACCACCAATGTATCCCTTGCACCTCGTGCTTATTGACCTCCTGAAAAACATTGCTTTAAAACGTCAACAATAATGTTGGTGAATTCATAGGTTTGATAAATCGTATATTATAGGACCACAAGATTTCCCAAGTGTATGATAATGCAACAGATGCAGACATCATATAAATGTAATTACGTTGCCCTAAGCTCATGACACTGAAGCTCGACATAAATGAATACCATATAAATGGCCTACATTGCCCGTGATGATGTTCTAACCCGCAACATCCTATGTTCGACATGGTATACGTTCGTTTGCCCAGTGATAGCTAATCACCCGAACGGGGATGTCAATCCCAATAGATCTATTCATAACATTCGCGCTCACAATCCAGTAACTGACAGTTCATGATAATGGGCTCAACTAGGGTTATCGCTACTTAGGCAACACGTAATCATAATATAAAACTTAACCACTTGTGTCCAATTATAAAACATTGCATGTTTCTCACCCCAAAAACTTTGTAAAACAAAAGCATGTAAAACGTGGGGCTATGAACTCACCTTGAGTGAGCGAATAACAAGAATATCACAGATAATGCGTCACGTAAATCGTCAGATGCAACCTATTTAAATTAAGGTCGTATAAGTACTAATAACATTGGGTATTTACTACCATGCATAACTCTATATAGCTAATCACCATCTAATTGTTTTGGAAAAATTGTGTTTAATAAGTTAAAACGTTTATAATTACCGTTGTAGTAAAACTGGCGTAACTTTCGCGTTTTAAGCCCGATCTTGACGTTTCTTATGCCCACGCTTTCGTATTAGGACGAGTTATCATAATTTGACATTTTCAAATTTTTGATCCTCTGATGAGCAGTACTTTTTACTATGCACACTAGTTATAAAGTTATTTTTATAGTTTTAGTTATCGTAAAACCCGTAAACGTCATATTGAAAGTTCTATTTATTTATGAGGTTTACAAAAATAAATGTTTCTGTCATGAATAGTAACTTTTATAAAAATTGTTTTATAAAAGTATTAATTGTCGTAAACTCGCGAAATTCATAACTCATTCGTTATTAATTGAAATTTTTCGTTTCTTATCAAAGGAACAACGCAAATCCTTCGTACCAAGAACGAAGGAAATCTATGAAAGATACCCTAAGCAATTTTATGAGTGAATCGGCAAAGAGACACGAAGAAAACTCAAATTTGATTAAATCCGAGCTTCAACAGATGCTGCCATTTGAAGCCAAGGAGCATCGATTAAAACTTTAGAGATTCAAATCGGGAAAATAAGCAAGGTACTACAGGAAAGAGGATTTGGAAGTCTACCTAGCTCTACTGAAGCGAACTCGAGAGATCAAGTCAAGTCGATCTCGACAACTATTGAAGCTGATTCATACCCGATACGCCGTATTGGATCCTCCCAATACGCCGTATCTACTGGACAGAACCGTACACTTATGTTGAGACAAGACAAACGAAGATTTCGTTTCCAAGTCGTTTGAATGGCTACTACTGTGATGAAAATAAGGGATCATATGGACCACAATTCTCAGAAGCTTACTCTGAAGCTTCACATATTGATAATTCCATACCCCGAAAGGAGAAAGACCTAGGGAGTTTCACTTTACCTTGCTTTATTAATAATGTTTGCTTTTATAATGCCCTTGTTGACTGATGTGAAAGTTTTAACACACGTAAAAATATATATAAAATATAATTCTTTAAAAGAGTAATTAAGAAGATTACCAAGTTACCTTTGATAAAATTCACTCTCAAAAATATATATAATATAATATATAATACGTATATTTAACCAGAGAAGTATGATCACCCGGGTCGTTTATCCCAACGACTAGTGAAATTGAAACCTCGTTTAAGTTCGGATTCTGATTTGAATGAGATTTTGAATGAGATACGAAGGGATATTTGTTTGAAAAGCAACAGATGTTAAAATGGTATAGTAAAAAAAAACAATTAAGACAATTAAATTCTTAATACGGTGAAGCAATTAAACGCGGACTGTATAAGTAAAGGAAACTAAAATTAAACCCTAAAAACAGTGCCATAGACTAAATTCTACAAACCTAAGATAGGACAATGAAGAAAAAACTCGTTTAGGGAAAAAGGGAAAATAAACAATTTTTAAAAAAAAAAATTTGAATTTAATATTAATTAAAAACCTATGTTAATCCTAAAAATAAAGAGAGAAAAAATAGAAATTAATGATTAATTATATTTTTCTAAGAAAAAATAAGAGTAAAAAAGAAAAAATTTTTAGAGACTAATTAAATCCTAAAAATAAAAAAAATAGAAAATAATTGGAATTATATTTTTCCTAAATAAAATAAGTAAAAAGAAAATTTTAGAAAAAGAAATTACTATTTTTGGCTTTTTAGATTAAAAGATATGATTTTTCTAAAATTTAAACTAATCAAAAACTATAAAAATAATGAAACTCTTAAAAATAAAGTCCTAAAAATTTTATAAAAATTACACTAATTAAAGAAAATATACAGAAACTTTCTAAAAATAAAAGCCCTAATTTTTACTTTTTAATTAAAGTTTAATTAAACTAATTAGAAACTAAACCTAATTATTTATGAGAATTATTAAACTTAACAAAGGAACTTAACTAAGGACTAATGGTGAAAGTCCTTAAAGGACTAACAGTGCAAACAAAGGACCAAACGGGGAACTAACTGAGTTAACCTATAAATTTGAAAATTACAAAACCTACCCTGAGGCTAACTCCCGACTATAAACTAAGTCCTTTTTAGGCTTAAAAATAAGTTGAAACTAAAAAGTGTTTTTCAGAAAAAACTTAAAGAAGCAAATTTATAAAATAAGCTAAGGAGAACAACTTTAACAAAAGCACTATGGTCTGAAACTCAAAGATAAGCTCTAAAAAAGCTTCTCAATAAGCTGTTACAGAAACTAGGTGTTTGGGCTTATTCTTACTTAAATAGCTATAATAAACTCAAATTAAACTCAAAATGAAAAAGGAAAAGAGTTCTAGGAAGCTTATAAGATGCTTAATCTATGTAGGAAAAGTAAATTAAGCTGGAAATACTTTTAAGCTACTGAAAATGATGAAGAAACAAGCAAACTCAGAAATCCAAAGCAATAAGCAAAAGTCCAAATAAGCTAAAATTCTTAAAAAGAAAATCTAGACTTTAAGCTATTAAGAACTGATAAAGCTACTTATAATCTATCTATTTAACCTATAAAAACTGTGATCTTAAGCTAAAATTAATCTACTTAATTAACCTACTATTTTTTTCTTTTGGTTTTTTTAGTGACTTTTAAAACTAAATGTGCCTAGATAAACAAGCTAGTAAATGAAATCTAAGACCTAATCTAACTTAATATATGCCTAAGCTAAAAGCTATATGAAAATAAGACACTAAACCTTTCAATTGTAAACTAAATTTAGCTCAAAAGTTCAGCAGTACTAACTTCAGTTAGTACTGCTGATGCAATTTGCAATTTGCACAAAACTCAAATGCAAGATTCCTTAAGGGTAAACATGCATACTACTTGCTCTATTGAGTATGTTGAAACACAAGTATAAGCACAAACTAAGCCTAAAAGGATTGATTCAATTTTAGCAAACAAAGTAAATGAAGAAGTTTCCCCTGGTGCAGTCAGATACAAAATAAGCCTTAACTTTTTAGATTTTGACATCTAACTTTTGAAAATGCTTTTCCTAATGATTATAAGAAAGAATGAAACCGACTCAAGTAAATTGGAAAGCTTATTTTGAATTTTGGTAGTCAAACAAGGTTACACCAAACACTCCTTTAAAATCTACTTTTCGAGTATAAGACAGATTTAAAGCAAGTAAGACAAAAACAAATTAAGGGAATGACAATCTAAGATGATTAAACAAATAAGCAGTAAGCAGAAACAGATAAGCACATAAAATAAGCTACTGAATAGTAGATAAGCAGAATACTGAAAAACTTGGAAAATTAAAAGTAAAACTTACCACAGGTCCAAAGCTGTTGAAGAAGACCTAACAACTAACCTAAGCAAATCACTAGGTCCAAAGCAGCTCTGAGTTTAAACCAAAACCAAGTCAATCCAACTTTTGTTCTTTTTGACCCAATCTCAGATTTATCCAAAACTCTTCAAATCTTCTTCAAACTTTGCAATCAGCAACACAAGGCTTCAAAAAGCTTAAATAAGCTTTTAATAAATGACAAATAAGCAATGTAACAGTAAATAGACAAGGAAATGAAATGGAGTGATGACAATATTTTTGGATTTTTATTAATTGGAAAAGGAAATTACAAGGCTGAAAATTAAGATGACAAGTAATTAAATTTGCTAGAAAAGTAAAGTACATTAAGAAAATTGGTAAACCAATTTATAAATGCAGAAAATTAGGACCCCCTTTACAATGAAAATCCTATTCTATTTATAGCTAAAAATGAGGAGGTCTTGAGGTCACTTGGTGTGCTTTCTCTGTGAGAGGATTCTTTTGAGTGATCCCAAGCTTTAATCCTAGCCTTTGAATTCGCCTCCAAACTCACACGGATCACCAATCTAAATCCTTAGCCCTTGGATTTCTTTGTGTATAAGGGCGGATTGCCAGGGTGGATGAGCATGCTTTGAGCGTGTGGGTTGGGGAAGAAAGGACAGTTCTGTCCTTGATTAGTTGTTCTTGGTGAAACGAAGGAGAAAGGGTGTTTTAGGGAAATGGCGGGATTGGGTGAAAGAGATGAACAGTAACAATTTTTTTATTATTTTTTAAAATGTTACTGAGGTGGGGATAGTTTAGAGAGTTGTCGAAAATGGTCCCTCTAGTTGTGTTATTATATTACACGTATGGTCCTTTGTGGTTTATGAAAAGAGAATTGGGCCTAAGGTTTGGGCTTATGGGCTAGGTATTAGATCCGGATATGGTGTGTTAAGGTATTTCAGGCCCATTAGGAGGTTTTGAGGCCCAATAAGGGGTGAGGGGCTAAATTTGGACTTTAGTGAAACTTGGAGGGTGAAAATGGAATATTTTTGGCTTTGTTGACTTTTG
>BQNB010142263.1:0-17158 GCA_026074375.1 Tanacetum coccineum | reverse complement strand
CTAATCTTTTAAGAAATCGCTGCAAGGGTTTATGATTAGCACAATACTAACTAGCATATCACGATCTAACCACAAAAAAACAAGATGAAGACTCTTTTTTTTATATCTGAACCAAAAGAAAAAAATCACCAAAACTAGATCAAGACGCATTTTTTTGTGTATATTCGAACCTCAAGGAGAAACGAAAATTCCAAACCCTATATCACGTTTCGCCCTTTTTTTTTGATATTCGAACCACAAAAAAAATCACCACATCCTTGATTGCTAACGAGATGGTTTTAAGATATTAGATTATGCATAAACCATCTATGAATCAAGAATCAACACTAACAAAAAAAATCGAATGGCTCTTTTTTTTTGTTAATTCCCGAAACCAAAAAGATAATAAAACACAAACCAAATCAAATCATCAATCTTGAAGGCTCTTGATATCAATTGTAGGTTCCATGATCATTCAATCATAATCTTTAACAATGATATGTAGAATCAAGAGATTAAATTAAACAAGGATTGATTGAAAAATTGAAAGATGTTTTTGGTGGCTAGATACAAAAATAAAACCCTAATGAATATTGACTAGCTTACCTAAAGATGAGAAAAACATAGAGTATTTATACTCTAAAGGGGATCAGCCTAGGAGGCCTTTGTGGGCTTTAACTGGGCTTTTTGCATCTTGGCCCGTTTACATCATTAAAACATTACAATTAATTAACTAACTAACGAGCTATGAAACGCCAATTTTCTTCAAGACCGAGCTTTACTTGTTAGACTGTGAAATTGTGTTTCTAACAATTTCTTTGAAAAAAGTAATTACCCTGATTGTATACAAACTCAGAACTGCAACGCCTGTTCTCCTGGATATTGTTTGGAAAGCTTATGATCGCAGGTCTAATAGTGCGATCTTTGGTATCGACACACAAATACGCATGGTTTCGTGTTGTCAACGGTGGTCGGCGTACAATATTTTTCGAAGTATCTGAGAAATCATAAAACACAGGATTTCAGTGTTAGACAATAAAGCATAAATTATTCATACATCTTCAGGTCTTTAATACTTTGAAGAAGACTTTGATTTCATAGGTGCGAAGCTTCAATTTAATTAGCTTTCTTGATGTCTTCAATACCTTTGAGTATGAACATATAGTTTTTGCAAAAATCTATCAGCTATTAACGGATTTGATATGATCTTTTACCATGAGCCGTTTGCTATGGACTAGTCAATGCTTTGGTTGCAATTAAAGGGGCAATGATAACCTTTTAGTTTTTAGCAAACTATCAGCTTGAGGAACGGATTTGATATCTCTTACAGTAGCCGTTTGATTGGAAGTAGTCAACTCTTTGTTTAGAACTGGTGAGTCGATTACCATCAGGTACGAAGTACTGCACATGTGATCAGATAGATTGAATTAAAGAAACCTTCTTGACAGGTTTTCCAGCTCAAAGCCTTTAAGTCCTCCAATACCGAAGTACCAGATTCCCGTATGCTTGCTGTTCTCTAAACCAGATGTTCGTAGACTTACACACTATGAGTATTTCTACTAATAGAATGGTAAAGAGTGAGTCAGTACAGTTACTATCTGCTGACTATACCGTATAATTACCTGTTCAGCGTTTTCTTCTTAATATATTTAAGTACGTAGAAGGCCAATGGCAAAAAAAAGGATTTTGAAAAAAAACATTCGATGTGCTTATGAAATTTATTTAGGACACAACAAAAGTTTAAATCAGAATGCTCTGATGATGTTTTGAAAGATATCTCGAAAGATATGAAGTGCCTATGGTCTCTTCATACTCATACAATTTTTGTAAGATGAGTCATTCTCACTAGAGGGATACTTCCGAAGACAAGTATATGGTATTCTACGATTACCATGGTGATATTAAATCTCATTCTTCGCTTCCTCAAGATTCACTTTCCCAATAATGAAACAAAAGATTCTTTGTGAAATATCAAGTTACTTGTGTATATACACAAAAGTTTTTGGTATTTAACATTTTTGAGTTTATTATCACTTTTTTTTACTCCCCTATACATGTGCATCGATATTCGAAAGATGTTTTGCACATGCAAGGATAGGACTTAGCATTTTGAATCAATCGAATCATTAGTTATCAGTTCATATTTTAAGTCACATTTTCTCCCCCGATCAAAAGTATGCAACTTTTATGGTTTTGATCTATAATGGAATTAAAATGTTTTGAGCTCCCCTAAACATTGAGGTGAGCTAAATGAGCACAAATATCAAGTGATTATTGAAACAAGATCTTAAATATACCGATACAGGAGTGAGAAATCAATCTGTCTGAGGACGTAAGTTATGGCTCGTTTCAATCATTCAGTAGTAGAATCAGCAACAGTGTGTCCAAATGACCTGCAAAACTTGTTAGAATAACTGATTCTCCCCCTCAAACAATGACCCGTTTCTTTAAGAGTTGTATCAATTGTATGAATAGTGACCCCGGAAACATGTTTGCTAGATCAAAGTGATTATTCGAAAAATTGGTCGGTGTCATAGACGACTTCTCGTCTGTAAAGAAATAACGCACTGAAACGTACATTATATCTTGGGTTGCACGGATATAAAGTAATCCATGCCCAGGAGAACTAAATCACCTGGTAATAGGAACAACTGTCTTTTAGGCGACATACTTTCCTAAGGGTTAGGACCGGGTTACAGTCTGAAATAACTGCAAAGCCCATTTATCTATTTTTTTTTATTTTTCCGTTTTCTATTTTTTTGTCTATTTTTCTTAAATATACACAATTATACTAAAAGGATAAATGCTTTAGCATTCAAAAATACCAGATATTTCCCTTGAACCAGCATTTCAATCACTAAGTTTGCATCAGTGAACTAGAGATCTTAGTAACTTTGGAACTGAAATAACGCTCGGGAGTAAGTTCTAAAGGCTCAACATTGGGTTCCATTATCCTAGCTTTAATGGACATGTTATCATACACGCTAAATGCTCGTCCAGTGGGTTTCCATTGAGGCTGATCACTACCAACAACCTTTCCAGCTTGGTTTCCAAGCCGGTCTTAGTAGTGTTCACTTATGATTTTTGGTTGCTTTCCAAACCTTCTTAGTATGATTCACCACTATGTTTGGCTGGGGGTTTGCGATATTCACAGATTTCTAAGAACGATTCACAACTAGATTATGATCAACAAATTCAACTTCCTATTGTGATCTGCTGCTCTCCTCGCGTTCACACTTTTACTGGGCAAGATACGATGGTTCCGAGTGTGGCTCTTTGGCATAGGTTTGCGAGATTCAGTGGCAGGTTTGGTTCTGTAGTACAGTATTCACAGGACATTAGGCTCTTGTTTTGTTGCAACTGGTGGTTTCTGTGTGGGGTCTATTTGGAAGTCCTATGGGGGTTCTAAAAAGTAACTTGCTTTTTCTTAGGCAACGGGGTTGGTTTTACCCAGTTGGCTCTTTTTGGAGGTGGAACGTACTTTGAATATGGTATAATCCTAAAGCTAGTGGCTTTGGGTTTTTTCAGAGGCTGTAGACCACTATCTCTTTTTGCCACTCAGCTCAGTTTTCTGTGGCATTCGTTCAGCAGTTAGCATTATCTTTGCGGTAATGTAGAACGTGAGTATGCTATTAGATTTCGACAGTTTCTTCATAACGTCGTTTTGATTCACTTTCTCTGCCTAACCCATCATTTTGAATTCTAACAGAAGTCGAAGCGCATCTTTCAAACTGATGTTAGTAGCAGTTGTCAAGGCCTGCTTATCGAAGCTACCTACAGTGGATCCTACATTCAACATTCTCGTGATGTTGATCTGAGTTTGCAAGTTTCTGATGGTGTCGTCTTTCCCTTGAAGCTGATCCTTTAACTTGTTAATTTCAAAAATTGCATTAGATGCAGTTGAGTTAGAATTATCACAAACCCTCTGGTTTTGAAGACATTCTTTATATTTTTGAAATTTAACTTGTAAATTAACGTGATTCTTTTCGATATAGGCACAAGTTTTTCAGAGTTCTAATTTAAGCATTTGTTGTTCTTTAAAAATCTCAGCTTCAAGTTCTACGACTTTGGAGTGTTCCCTATCGCAATTAGATCTAAGTTCTTCGCAAAGGCAATTCGAACTAGGGGGCACAACAATATCAGAAGCAAGCACAATAGAGCAGATATCTTTCTCTAAACTATTAGCAATTAAGCAGTCATTTTGAATTAAAAGATTTTTTCTCTCTATTTTCAGGTTCTTGTTCGCAAGAACGCAGCGTTCATACTCAGTGTCCAGCTCGTCAAATATCCGCATGTATTCAGTTATTTTTTTTTCTTCTGAAATAATGGTTTTCATTAAGTTTTTTGAACAAGTTGGTTTAACATTTTCATAAAAAGGTATGATTTGTTCTGTAAACATTGCTTTAACGGGTTTAAACTCCCCTGAGCCGCTTGGATAGCGACATGGATCTGTTCTTTGGTTTATGACATGTGCAAATGCGGGAATCCACGAGTTTAAGCCTTGTAAACAAGTGGAAATTTGACTCTTTGCCGGACGAGTACGAACAAATGGAGTCACAGGTTTAGGTGGGTTACTTTTCTGAGTAGCAAGTTCTTCAGCAGGTAACCAATAAACCTGTTCTCGGGACAGTTCCTTCTGAGGAACAAAGTGACTATACAAGGCATTGAGCTCAGCATAGTTTATGGGTTTAATTGTCCCTAGTCTTTCAGACATCTTAGTTCTACTGACTTCAGCGTGAACTAATGAGTCTTCACTGTCATGCACTTTAACAGAGGTATGGGTGGGGTTTAAAAGTGCATGGCCATCATACAAGGTAGGTTGAGACAACTTAGCTTGTTTGAGGTTCCACGGATGTATTCCTAGAGCTGTTTTGTGTAAGTCATGTGTTGCTAGGTTAGGTCGTTTTGTTAACATTGGAATAGTTGTGTTGGTTGTGAAACTCTTTGCCAAAATTTCTGTTGCAACTTTATTAGCACTTTTTAAACAAACTATTTCTTCAAGGTACTTGTCCTCAAGGACCTTTTTTTCAGAAACAACCTTTTTACTTTCATTTTTCAAAGAGTTAATTGACTCAACGTTTTGAGAAAGTTTTGACTTTAGTAACACATTTTCTTCTTCAAGCTCAGCATTCCGTTTGTTACGTTGAATAATGGTCTGGTCTAAATCATGTTTGACTTTATTACGTTCTAGACTAACCATTTCTTGTTTGCATCTTGCAAGCTCAGCTCTTAAGGAGTCATTAACCAGGCTTTGTTCCTGATTAACCTTAAGGTGTCCGTCTAATTGGGTTCTCAAGTCATCTAAGATGGTAATCATGGATATCTCACCGGGTGGCGCAGAAGATACCTCAGTTGGAACATCTTGAACTTCGCTGTCAAGTTGGTACTGATGATACAGAATCGTATTGTCATCAATATCCGACTCAACATCGGAGTCTAGGTGTTCTTCCTGGTGCATCTCATGTGTCAACAGATGATTCACATTATCAAAGATTTGATTAGCATCAGTGTGTACCTCATTGACTTGACTGGTGGTTGCACCATTGGTTCCACTTGTGGATGACAAGTTAGCCATGAAAGCTGCTGCTGCATGAGGTCCTTCATCTACGTCAGAATCGTACGCGTCCTCATGGCTTACTTCGAACATGTTGGTAGTCGTAATAGCCAGTGGCTGATCATAAGGAGTTGTACATTCTACATCAGCAAGGAATGCTTCGGCTTCAGCATCTAAAACTGTTCCTTTCTCCTTAGCTTCCATTAACAGCATCTTGTCCTTGAAGTACTGAGAGTCTTTTACTCTCTTTTTCTCCTTACACTGCCTAGATACATGCCCTTCTCCACGGTAGTTGTAGCATATCCACCTTATTCCCTACGTTGCCCGTCATTGCCGTATTTTTTGTGTTCCTCGATTACCCGTATTACCAACATTACCCGGAGCTCTTCTCTGAACGGTTTCAGTAATAATCTGCCCGTCATGCACCGTAGCATGACTCCTTGAGTTGGACGATGTCCTGAGCTGGTTGTTGGTTGGAGGAAACTGCTTTTGGAAACCACTCAACAAGTTTACGATTTGGTTCATGGTTGCCAACATAGCATCATTGCTTGATTGAGGGACTTGTTGTGGGGTGGAGGAAGTTAGTGGTCCATATTGTGGTGGTGGTGGAGTAGTGGTTTGAGTTGGTGCATGGTAGTGTGTTGTTTGAGCTAGGTATGCCAAAGGATCAACAATGCTGGTAGACTGCTCCTGTTTCTTGAGTGTCTTCATAGCATGTGGTTCATATGATTTAAGGTAGGTATAAAGTTCAACATAGGTTGTCGCAGAAATATCCTTGTTGTTCTTCACATTGGTCACATACTTTGCCCAATACGGAGGAAGGTTGTTGACAAACTTGGTGTTCATCTGATGAGTGGGGATGTCAAGCTGAGTAATCTTCATATCATTGATCAGCTTGTGGAAACGAACAAAGTAGTCATGAATTGACTCATTTCCTATTGCACGAAATCGTTCGTACTCATCAAACAGTTCTTCCTTCTGTTGTTGGAGAGACTTTTCCCGACCTTTCATTAGGTAGCTCTACATTGTCCCAAAATCTCTTTCCAGTACGAGTCTGGTTTAGGTCTGTGATACATGTCTTGGGCAGCCCTTGACTGTGTTTGTTCGGTTGTTGAATATCAGGGGCTAGGGGTTTTGTTCTTTCTTGTTCTCAATCTCAGTAAACTCTTCATCCCGCTTGTCTCTCGTTACTTGTACTGCAGCATCACCTTGACCTTCTGTCACAGTGATTTGGGGATGCGGAGTAGGTCCGTTTTGGATTGATCTCCAAATTAACTTTCCAAGAGGTTTACCACGAATGTATCTCTCGATACGAATCTTCCACGATTCGTAGTCACTTTCAACCAACATGGGAGGACGATTGTCCGTACCCGCTGCACTTGATTCCTTATCAGTTGACATTTTTGATTTAAGTATGAATGAACGGATCTCAAGTGATTGTTGTTATGTTTGATTTGTGTTTAGTTTGATGTTGTTTGATTTTTTTTTTCGGTTCACAAGAAATCAACTCGTTCGGTTGTCACAAGGTTTTGACTAGTTCGGTTGTAGAAGACTTGAACTCGTTCGGTTGTTGTTGTAAAATCAACTAGTTCTGTTCGCCTTGTATTGTACTAGTTCGGTTCCAACTAGTTTTTACTAGTTCGGTTGATGAAAGAAATATCTAGTTCGGCTCCGCGTAGCTTGTAACTTATTCGGTTCACACAATGTGACTAGATCGGTTCTTGTAGAAAATGACTTGATCGGTTATTGAAGGATTTCACTAGATCGGTGTGCAAATCATGGATCTTGGTTTCCTTACTTTTGCAAAATCGCCACGAATAACCTGTTATCTTTCAAGAAATCGCTGCAAGGGTTTATGATTAGCACAATACTAACTAGCATATCACGATCTAACCACAAAAAAAACAAGATGAAGACTCCTTTTTTTTATATCCGAACCAAAAGAAAAAAAATCACCAAAACTAGATCAAGACGCGTTTGTTTTTTTTTTGTGTATATTCGAATCAAGGCTCGTCCCAACAGAGAAACAAAATTCCAAACCTAGATCCATGTTTCGCCCTTTTTTTTATATTCGAACAACAAAAAAATCACACATCCTTGATTGTAACGAGTTGGTTTTAAGATTTGATTATGCATAAACCATCTATGAATCAAGGATATCAAACACTACAAACAAAATCGAATGCCTTTTTTTTGTTATTTCACAGAAAAACCAAAAGATAATAAAAAACAAACCATATATCAAATCATCAATTCTTGAAGGCTTCTTGATATCAATTGTAGGTTCCACGATATTCCAAATAATAATCTTTAACAATGAATGGTTAGAATCAAGTGATTAAATTAAAACAATGATTGTTGAAAAATTGAAAGGATGTTTTTGGTGGCTAGATACAAAAATTAAAACTCTAATGGAATATGATAGCTTACCTAATGATGAGAAAAAATAGGAGTACTTTTTACTCTAAAAGGGATCAGCCTAGGAGGCCTTTGTAGGCTTAACTGGGCTTTTTGCATCTTGGCCCGTTTACATCATTAAAACATTACAATTAATTAACTAACTAACGAGCTATGAAACGCCAATTTTCTTCAAGACCGAGCTTCACTTGTTAGACTGTGAAATTGTGTTTCTAACAATTTCTTTGAAAAAAGTAATTACCCTGATTGTATACAAACTCAGAACTGCAACGCCTGTTCTCCTGGATATTGTTTGGAAAGCTTATGATCGCAGGTCTAATAGTGCGATCTTTGGTATCGACACACAAATACGCATGGTTTCGTGTTGTCAACGGTGGTCGGCGTACAATATTTTTCGAAGTATCTGAGAAATCATAAAACACAGGATTTCAGTGTTAGACAATAAAGCATAAATTATTCATACAATATAATTTGAAAAATAACAATAACTACCTTTACTTTGTATAAACTCAGTACTGTATCGCCTGTTCTCCTGAATGTTGTTTGGAAAACTTATGATCGCAGGTCTAATGAATGAGTCTTTAGTATCCACACTCAGGTACGCATGATTTCGTGTTCTCACCGATTGTCAGCAGATGCTATTATTTGTAATGTCTGAAAAAGCAAAAAGTACAAAACATTAGTGTAAAATAAAGTAATTTCTATCAATGTTATTGTAGTTTCGCATTTATATAACGACATTTATAAATATTGCTCTATCACTCAGTATAATTGCATTTGGGGTTTTTTTTCTGTTAAAAAAGTCAGGCCATATAACATGGATGGCACATTGTTTTGAATAAGTGGTTTATTCTGCATGCCAAGACAGAATGCCACATGTGGTAATTAAACCACATGTTATGTCTTCTTTGAGGATGAGTGTATGTTCATATTCTATATATAACTCGATGTTATACCAATTATGTGTTATAATATTTTCTTTTCTTTAACCTATTTTCTCTAAGAATATGAGTAACACATAATCACCGCTACTTCAAGAGCTGGCACCTGCTGCCGATTCACACAACATTAAGGATCAACTGTCAGTCTTGTTTCAAAGGGAAGTCGTTGAGGATAGACAGAATATGCAAAATTACTACAGGTTATCTAACAAACTTAATGAAGCTGTAAGGATGAGAGACGGATATATTAATGAGCTTCAGACGTCAAACGACTCGAATGAGGTTGCTGACAGTATTGAAATTCTGAAGCGAATGCAGGTCGATGATATACAAATGGCTTCTCGTCTAATGTTGACGGCTAGAGAAATGCAGACTAAAGTGCACGAAAAAAACAATTTTATTATGCGGTTGAAGATGGATTAGGAAACTGGAAAATGTAATAAGACTTTATAATAAAGAGACGGCTGCATATGTTTACGTAGCTTGAGTGTTTGTGTTATATCTGTGTCTGTCATTTCATATAATAAAAGAAGTTCTTTTTTTAACTGTTAGCTCTAACTACGTATAGCGGGACGTTACCTGTCAGCGTCGGATACTGAACTATATGATTGTCTCCAGTCTTCGGTATTCCAAATTCAAATTATCAAAAGTTATTGATGCATGCATTCCTAAATCGCCACGAAACTTTAGTAGTATGCTCTTCTGATGGAGCAACACACATCCTCGCATTTCGGTTGATACTAATGCTTTCAGCTACTGGACTCAGCGGCTCAGATCTATCAACAGGCACACATGGAGAAAACATGTTTGACAGAAGCCATTTACCAACACCTGCCAAAATCAGGAAACAAATTTATTAAAGAAGCTCCATGAATATAAAATATTATTACCTAGTAACAACTCAATAAGGTGTGTACCTAGTCGTGACATAGAGTCTGATTCGACGTTGGCGGCAGGCATATTCCTAAAGCGCTCAAAAACCGTCGAAATAGGAATACAATGTCGGTTTGGCGGGCCGCAGTTTTCATTAGTATGAGCAGGTTCAGTATGAGGTTTAATTGATGCTTGAAGCTCGTTAGCATTAGCAGACATACTCGAGAAAGTAGGTAACAAACGACGTCGTACATTTCTGCAGGAACCGGCGTCCCGAATACTTTCAGCAAGCACCTTATACCTTTCAACATGGACATATGTGAAGTGCCAAAAACCCAAAAAAAAAGTAAACCGTTAGTAGAACAAACCTCTAAGCATAGAGAAAAACTAATCATTTACAATACCTTTTTCAACAGGAGTTTTAACCTTTTGTTCAACACCGGATGATGTGCCAGTGATTTCAACATGATCACCTATACGATCGAACACAACAGGTTCCTTTATAGCTGGCGCTAAGCCCGACTGCTGAACCAACGCCACTTCAAACGCAGGATTAAACCGCTGAACATTACCTATTTGCACCAAATGTACCAAACATAAGAACACCAAATTAATAGATAAGCAATAGTAGTAGGAGCTTTAAAAACAACCATTCTATACCTGTCGTACGGCACTGCATTCCGCTTGTAAACTGAGACTGCTCACTTTTTATTTCCATACTCTCAACCAACACCAAATACGTAGGTCCTCCAAAGAATTTCCAGTCGACTGGAAAAAACGCATAGTTCTAAATTGAACCTAATCTGATGAATGTGACTTATGAAGCCAAACAATCCTAAAACTACATGGCCAACTCTGAAACCAAACTTACCTAATAACTACAGGAGCAAACTACCAAGCATAAACAACAACAATTAGCATGTTACAACCTAAAATGCAGAACCAACAACCTATAACCTAAGGCATGTAACAAAGTAATTAGCCCCAACAACAATAACTGCAGCTAAATCTAAAAGTTTACCCAACCTAAAACACAAAAGCAACACCCCAAAACCTATGAATTTAGCAAACCCTAAAACACAAAAACAACACCCCAAAAAACAATAACAATTAATTCAGATAAACCCCAAATACAAAATCAACACCCTAAAATCTATAAATTTAGCAAAACCTAAAACACAAAAGCAACACCCAAAACCTATGAATTTACCAAACAAATAACAAAGAAACATACAAAATAAATGAGAAGAAAACGTAACCGTACCTGTAGTATTGGTTTTTTTATTGAATTCTTGATGTTGTTGATCTGAAAAAAGGGAAAGGACTATGAACCCTAGAGTCCACACCATATAAACCATCAAGGAAGATGGATTCCAGATGGCAATCATGCATAATGAGAAACAGCCACATGTAATCCATTTTCTCAGAAAGAGTAGCGAGAGAGATTGTGAGAGAAGAGAGAGAAGTGGTATTAACGAAAAAAAATTAAAAAAAAATATACAGTTGGATCCGGATACAGGTCAACGATCGGGTAACGACCGGTTCTGGCAACGTCGTCGACGGGTCGACCCGATCAGAAACCCGAGACATTAAATGCGTATTTATGAGGACATGCTGGGTTTTAATATGGGTTATAATATTTTCATATTTATTTATATTATTATTTAAAGCATTTATATTGTGGATTTTACAAAAAATTAAGATAAAAATGTGAGATCTTTACCTTTCATCTCATTTTTTATAAAAGCTTTTTAGAGTGACACGCGTCATCTCTTATTTTAAAAATCACATTTATTTTCAAATTAAAATATTTTCTTAACTATTTATTTTTATTATTAATAAATTTCATCATATTTTCTAAAAAAATTTGCTTTTTAATTTAATATCAATTTTGATATAATTTTTTAAATTTTGGTTTTTTCATATTTAGTGAGTTTATTTTATTTTAGTGGGTTTTTTTAACTTTTTAATGGGTTTATATTATTCGAATCAATAAAAACTTGAATCGTCAAAATTATATATTTATGAAGAGATTTTTTGACGGGTAAGAGAGTGTGAGTGTCTTTGTACATGCGGAAGTGATGATGTCAATATGACGTTGCGGGAAAGCTACACGAAAGCAAAAAATACATACACCGAACACATATATATTAAGAGTGTTGCGAAAAGACTTCACTAAGCAGGTAGGGAATTGCGGGAAGAGTGGGTTGACAATGGTTTTCTCGTGCGGGTAGTGAACCACGTCAAGTGTTGAACAAATAAAACTTAACCCACACAAGTGAATTGTAAAAGTCAAACTTATCAAAATATATTCAACACTTGAATTTAGTGAAAATTACCATACATTATATAACACTTGAATGTTACAAGGAAAATATACATCATAACACCTAAGGACTGAATCTACTTACAACGCGACTTCATCCTAACTTGACCATTTCCAAGCTGATTTGATCCACACATGTCAAAACAACAACTAAATATGGTCACTTTTTCTTTACTTCTTCGTGGATTAACCTTTTAATATAATACATCTCTTGATCTTAATCCTATAATGCAATTGGTCACTTTTCTTTACTTCTTGGTGGCTTAACCTTTTCCCTACCAACATCTACTTTAACTTCTTTTAATGCTAGAATGCAACCTCTAGCTTTCTCAAGCTTTTCTTCAACATTCACATACGTTTCATTGTAAGCTTTTTTTCATAAACTTTTAAGAATCTCATCTATCAGTTCATCTGTGATGTTCGCACTCCTCCCATATTTATCATAAATTTCATACATGATTTCTTCAATGATGATCACTTTCTCCCAATCCCTAACATTAGCCACATACATCACAAACTTACCTTTATCACTTACTGCCATTTTAAGTTAGCATAAATAAACACGAATCTAAACAAACACGAATCGAGGCAAACACGAATATAACAAATACAATCATAAGAAACACGATTCAAGGCAAACACAAATATAACAAACACGAAATAAAACAAACATGGATTAAAGACTTCTGTTTGTTGTTAACAATTGGGTTTTTTTTGTTTTGAAGTGTTAAGTTTGGTGGGTGAGAAACAGAGCACGATTTAAAGTGTTTTGAGGTGTCAAGTCTAGTCACGAATTAAATACTTGGTTTTGAGGGACAAATGATGTAATTGGGTTTTGGATTAAAAGAAGAAAATACCCTTGAAACGTGAAAGCTAAAGAACGCTTTTTCAATTAGAGTTGACTTTAGAAAATCAAAGATGACGAACACTTCTTTAATTCCAACCTTGAAATGTAAACCACAAATTTTGTCCATGAACCCAAAATTGTACCTTTTAGATTTTGGGCAAATTTTCCCGCCAATATAAACTATCACGAAAACCCAATACCACTTTCTCGCCAATTTCATCAAGTTAAGTATGTTTCTTGGCAGAGATTGACTTTGAGTTATTTGGTCATTAAGTGGTTATTTGGATTCAAATTTTGTTGATTGTAACCGTTAGTTGTTTTGGTTAATTGGACTAAAAGTTAGACATTCAAATGTGAAAGATGGACCATAGTAAGTTTTGTAACAAACAAGCATCAGCAAACCAACAAACACTATATTCATATTCATAAACAACCTACCCAAAACCCAAACCGTAAAAACTCTACAAACTTGTAATCTTCATCACAAACACAACATAAGCGAACCAAACAAACCTGCACCCAAAATACAAAAACTACCTGCCCTCTCCTCTGACCACAACACAATCACAGACTCCTCAGCACCGTCAAAACAGAGATCTTCTCACAAACCTAAATATGCACTACTGCAATCATCTCCACCATTTTTATCAGCCTCACCTCGTCACACTGCTGAACCTTTTTAAGAAACTCTACACACTTGAACGCCACCATCGATCCAAACAAATGTTCTAGTTCACCTATAAACAAATGCCTCTCTTTAACACGATCAACCAATGGTATGTGCTTAATTACACATACCGTTTTCCATCAAAGCTGAACTTAAATGACCAAAAACGTACCAAAAATACATTGTATTTGTATATTTTCATTTATATTGTGCAGGAAACGGATATCCAAGAAAAGGACGAAAAATCAAGCAAAAACGGAAAAAACCGACCACGAAATGGAAAAGCGTGAAAAAGACAAAGTCAAATCGAAGCCAAAGTCAACAAAAGTCAAAGTCAAAGTCAACCCCGGAAAAGTCAAGGTCAAACCCGAAGCCGTAAACGAAGAAATGTTAAATGGGCCCACCCGTACCCATATAATGGGCCGGGTCAGCCCATTTATACATTACATGAAGACTTAAATAGCTCAAAATAAATAAAAATGGCCCATTCCCTTTTTAAACCCATCCGGCCCAAAACATACAAAAAAGCCCAAGTATACATGACAAACGTTAAGTCCTATTACCATTAAACATAACTTTCGTTAGTCCCTACAAAGGACTAAACTTGAAATACAATAGATAACTCTTGAGGACCAAATCTGCCAATGTCCCAAACTTTAAAACCCCACAAGGACTTGCCCTGCAAACACTCATATAACCCTAAGGGACCATTTGTGTCACTTTCCCAAAATACTCACCACCACTTGGACTTAAATTGTAAACAACTCATACAAGATGGGGGACTATTTTTGCCACATTCCAAAACTTGTACCCTGTCACTTTAAAAACAGATCATAACAAACCCTTTCCCGCCATTGTCCCCTGTGTCACTTTCCCTGTCACTTTCACCCTCGAACACTGTTCACATCACTCCAAAACCATCCCAATCCCTCACCCCACCTCACAAACATCCAAAGACACCTTGGCAATCCAAGGAAACACCATTGGCTATACAAATGGAGGGCTGTGATCATGACCTTGGGCACCAAGAAAAATTCAAGGGCCAAGATTGCTTTGAGCTTTCATCTCACACAACAAACACACTGCTTGAAGCTCTCACAGAAGAAGCACAAGACTTGGAAGCTTTTAGTATAAATAGGACTAGATAGCTTATTGTTTTCTTTGTCGAATTTTTGTGTTTAGAAGGCAAAAGCTTGTAAACCTAAATTTGTACTTATTTTAATACTTAAAATTCGCATTTTTTAATAAATTGGTCATATAAAATTCTGACTTTTAAATACTATTCTTAATTTTTATCAATTTATTGTTTTCCTTAAAATTCTTGTCAGTTTAAATATTTGTTTTTAAATACTTGTTTTAAGCCTTAATATAAGTTTTCTAGTCATTAAATCTTATATAAAAGCTTGTTTTACTTTTCTGTCAAAAAAGTTCAAAAATCCAAAAAGAAAAATTCACAAAGAGAAAGCAAGGAGCAAGGTGTATTAAGGATGGCCTTTGGTTTAGAGCTTATGGGAAGCATATAGGTTTGTCATTAAGCTTTATGAAAGCTTATTTCATCACCATAAGCTAAGGACCTTTGTAAGTTCACTTTTCCAAATTTTTGCTTATTACTGTAGCTTAGCTTATTTTGTGCTTATTTATGTCCTTTATGCTTATTTATGCTTTGTTATTGCTTTAATATCCTTGGTTTAAGTTTTTATGCAAAACTGTCATTATATGCTCTTAACTGCTTATTCTTATTTTGCTTATTTAGGTGCTTATTTTTGTTTGGACTTTGCTTATTCATGCTTAACATTGTTTGTTGATATTCTGTTTTTCAAAAACTTAAGCTTAAAACCTTCAAAATCAGCTTTAAATTCAGTTTTAAAAGTTAAGGGGGTGTTTGGGTTAGTGGGTCAAACAGGGTCAAACAAGTGTTAAAAACCATTTGGGTCTTTTTGCCAACTTTGGCCAGCCTTTTTAAGATGTTTTCAATCTGTTTTTTTTAAGTTTTCAAGTATTTAAGTTTATTTTTAAGTTTTTCCAAAGAGGTCTTTTAAACTGAGGTTTCAAAACAGTTTCAAGAAGCTCATTTGATAAGCTTGTTTTTACCAGCTTTTGAGTCTCATTTTTGTGTCCTTGTTAGTGTCTAATGCAGTAGATTAAATGTCCTTCTAGTCTTGTTTTGTGTTTTTAAAAATCTGTCAATTTGTGTCAAGTATATTTCAAATTCAAAAGCCCATTTTTCAAGTCCATTTATCAGATTGTTAAAATTAGTTTTAGAGCCCAAAATTTTGAGCATAAGCTCATTTTAGGCCAAACTAAATCTGTTTTAACTTGGTTTTGAGTTTTGAGCTTATTTTGTAGCTTATTTTTGAGCCTGCACTTGTCACTTTTTCCTTAAGAAAAAAAAACACAATCAGCATATGCTGATTGTGAACAACCTCTTTTACTACCCCTTTTCTCAGCTTATTTGCTTTTCAAATTATTTTCTATTTGCCTTTTTAGATAGTCCCTAAGCTTGACTTTAAGCCCATATAAGTTGTTAAGCCTAAGGAGCCCTCTAGGTGCTTAAAAATAAGCCCCAAAAGTGCCTCTAGGCTGCCTTGTTTGCATGCTTTAGCCCCTTTTGCTTATCTGTCTTTTCTGCTTATTTGCTTATTCTTTTTAGCTTATTTTTGTTTTAATTTGCTTATTAGGTGTAGCTTCCCATCTGTCTTTGCTTATTTTATTGTTTCCTTAGCTTATTTTGCTTAAATATTGCCTAGCAGTTAAGCCTTTTAAGACTTAGTGTAAGAAGTGAACTGCCATCTTTTTATTAGCTTATATCCAGCTTATTTTTCGGATTTATTAAAAGTCTCTTTTATAATATTGCTTATTTTCTCTAATTTTATAAGTTTAAAAAAAAGTTTTACAAAAAGGAGAGGCCCATGCTCGAACCCCAGACCTCCCCCTTCACACACAAGCACCTCAACACCACTCTCTACTACACACAGCGCCCTTGGGACTTTTCTGAAATTCTTTGCACACTTAATTCTTTTAACCTTGTTTTAGCAGTTTTGCCTATAAGCACATTTGTGCTTATTTCTGGCTTATTTATAAGCACTCTTTTCCAGCTTTTATTTTTCCCAAATTTAGCATAGCTTAATCTACCTTTCTGTATTTTTTTCATAATTTTCCAAAATCATTTACTTTTTTTAATTAATTTTTCTTTATAAAACTGTTTTTAATTCATATTAAATTTTTAAAAAAAGTCAAAAAAATAAAAAAAAAATCAAAATTTTCTTTTATCAAATAGGAACTAGGAAAATTAATTTTGCACTCGTAGGGTTATTTTTGTAAAAATTTGATTTTTAAATAACGGGTTTCGAACCCCGTTCTCGTTTTCTTTGTTTTTTTTCAATTTAAAAGTTTTCGTTTTAGGATTTTCATTAATTTTCCTTTTAGTTTAGTCATTTAGGATTAGAAAAGCTTAACAAATCATTTTAAGGTTTTAATTTTAATAATTTAGTTTTTTTTGTCGCGTTTTTACGTTTTTGTCCTCGTTTTTAAGTTTAATCCCTTTCTAGCTTTC
>BQNB010142262.1:5004-17158 GCA_026074375.1 Tanacetum coccineum | reverse complement strand
GTTGATCAAATAGATCATCAATCATAGGAAGCGGATAACGATTCTTAACAGTCAACTTGTTCAATTCTCTATAGTCAAAACACATTCTAAAAGAACCATCCATTTCTTAACGAACAATACCGACACTCCCCAAGGTGACGAACTTGGTCGAATAAAACCTTTGTCTTGGAGTTCCTTGAGTTTTCCCGAAAACTCCTCCAATTCAGAAGTTGCCAAACGATAAAGAGACTTTGCTACCGGCATTGCTCCAGGGATTAACTCAATTCGAAACTTAATTTCCTGAACAGGCGATAATCCAGATAGGTCATCTGGGAATACCTCGGGAAAATCTCTCACTACTTCTATCTCTTTTTGTTTCTTCTCTTTAGCCTTAGCACTATTTAGCTGCCTCATCTTTTCTTTTGGTTTCTCTCCTAATACTCTAAGCACCTTGCCATCCGGTAGTGGTATCCTCACTACCTTCTCATGGAAAATTATTTCAGCTTTATTTTTAGACAACCAGTCCATACCTATAATCATATCAAAACTCTCATGTCCAAAAGGTATCAAGTCAATGTCAAAGTCATGACCCTCGATTTATAGTTTGCAACCCTTAATAACCTTATCAATCTCTACTAGCTGCCCGTTAGCTATCTTAATCTCATATCTAAAACCTAAATCGTTGGGTTCTAAGCCTAATAGAGGTATTAAAGTAGTGGAAACAAAACTATAATTGGCACCAGAGTCAAATAAGGTAGTGACATAATGATTGTTCAAAGTAAACGTACCCATCACAATGTTCGGATCCTGACGAGCTTCCTCTGCTCCCAACATGAATGCCCTACCCCTAGCCTGGTTCCCTTGGTTTCTGCGACCCTGACCCCCGTTATTAGCAGCAACTTGGTTTTGACGATTTTCTCCCGGTCCTTGTGCTCTCTTCCAGCTAGGACAAGCTGACCTGACATGGTCGGTACTACCACACTCATAACATGCCCTAACAGTTGGGTTTCTAGCATTGATAGGATTCACATTTCTCGGCACACCTTTATAATCCCTTGCCAAATGACCCGGGCGGTTACAGTTGTAGCATATGCGACAAGGCCCACCGGGTGCATAGAAGGAGTTGCAGATGGTACACTTAGGCCAAGTACCCATATTCTCTCTTCCTAAAGGGTTTACAGTAGTAGCAAAAGCATTCCCAGTCCTAGTCCTCTTATTATCATCCCTACCATTCTTATCCTTTCTAGGTTCTCCCACATTTCCTCTTTTCTCAACCTTTTTAATTGATCCATTTCTAACAGCCACATCGATCAATGCACCAGAAATCTGCACAGCCTTCTGTATAGTCTTTGGCTCCGTTGCTGCACCATCCTACGGATCTGTAAAGCAAGGCCATACACACACCTCTCAATCATTCTACTCTCTGAAGTTACCAAATGCGGGACTAACCTAGCTAACTCATCCAGCCCCGACCATGCGTGATTCCACAACTCAGTTCCAACTTTTGCGTTTGCATGGCTCGGACAAAACTTTCGATCATCATAATGAACGTCATTTACTAAGCAGCAACTTCCTGCTTAGCGTGCGGATCTAAGAGTTCGCATACCACGTAAAAAGCCTAACTCCTACAAATGAAGAGCATGTGTTTATGTTCACTTAGTCAATACTCACCACTCATATCTCTGCACATTACCACCATATTTCTTAATCCATCGAGTAAGTACCACGCACCTCCTTTAACGTCATATTCCCGTAGGGTTGACAAGCCAAGAAGTCCTTATTCATGAACAACCTCCCCGGATGCCATTAAGCTTATTCACATTCCCAACGCTCCTGAAACATTTCATGACCCCCATTACCATTTTGATTTCCCAACCTTACCGTTGGTTACCAACTGGAGCAATGGCGGGTAATGAGGTTGTGCAGACTTTGCTGGGCAGGGTCGAGAAGTCGGGTGCTCCTCCTACACCCCCATTGACTCCCTGGGATTCCCATGACCCCTTTAGGTCCCCATTGTAGTCGAAACCCTAGTGTTTCCTTGACATTCGCAATTCGTCAACATTACTGAAGATACCTGCCTAGGGTCGCTCAACCCCTCCCACTTCTACCAACCCGTTCACTCGTTCCCGCCTCCTCGTGGATTTAGAGGCAACGGCCGGCCAAACACTTTGGGTCCTCATCGCTAGGGTCTGCAGTATCTAGACATGAGGGAGAGTAGGACAACATTTAGGTAGCTAGAAAAAAACTAACCTATAAATGAGATATTACTATAGACTATACACATAATACCCTTATGGTTGTCAACATCGATTTTGTGAACGACATTACTGAGTGCTATGAGTGAGTTGTATAAACTTCTAACTTTTGTGCCACTGTGTTACTTATGTCGCACTCCTTTTCCAGTCATACTATAATAGTTGAGCTCTACATTTCATATGCTGAGCATAATAAAGCCCCAAGCGCGAACACGCAAAAGCAAGCAAAGAGAAACACCGCGTTCGTAGAGCTTATACGCAAACTAGACGAATCTTAGTTATAGTCGTCAACCCCCACCTAGTTCTCGAACCTTGGCTTAATAAACCAATCTATGACACCGACAATGGTGAACGTATGTGTGAGCGCAACATCAATGATCAATCATACACAAGATACTCAATATAGAGAAAACTGACAATGCATAAACTTTCAAGAGTTACGTAAGACCAGCAACCTCAGAACAACTGGAGGGAGGTCCCAAGAGTCAAATCCATAATCTCTTACAACGCTATAGCCAAACCAGAGTCCGACAATGCCAAACTTGAAACCAAAATCTTCCAAATACTAAAACCAAATAAAATAACCAAGCAAGCATTATATGAAGAAGTCTACCGGGATACTTCTAGTCTGCTATCACATTAACACCAACTCTATTCCTCTTTCACTTTCAGCTGATATGATACTCGAAAAATCAACAATAATGGTTTGGTGAGCTCGTAGGTTTGACCTTAAACCCAAAAGTTGGGCCAATATTTCAAAACAGTGGACAATAGTGCAATTGAAGATTAAGCTGTTGAGGGACTAAATGATGGCACCCCCGAAGACATTGCATCCCCGTAGTCAGATGTAAATAACTAGCAACCCCGCTAGTCAAAATCCCCATAAGTCACTTGGCACCTAAAGGGTCTACCAGCTAGAGCACTAAATGTTAGGGCAGGACCTCACCCATACCAGGGTAGGCCGTACCCAGCGAACGTAACTACACACCTATTGGGAGGCGTACCCATCCTGATTCCAAACAATCATACCAATATAGGATTGGCATACCCCTCCGATCCAAACAATCATGCAACACATAATATTCACATAGCAGTCATATGCATATATCTTGTCCCAAAAACAAAACCACATTTTGCACAATTCAATTTAAAACATTTCAAAACACAATTGAGTATCATTTTCCCCCAACGGAAAAACAGTAAAAATAGGGCTACAAGAACTCACCTCAAGCAAGTCTTTAGCAACCAAATCTCAATCACACAAGCAAATGCAACGACGTCCGCACACGACCTAGTCCAGTTAATGTCCCATTTTAATCATTCATTTCCAAAACAGTCTTCACGTTTGATGCATAGAGTTTAGACACGTTGTACAATTACCCATATCAATTTAGTGGTGTGATGGTTGACGACATATCCCAACAATCATATCAATCCCATCGCTCAATAATACATACTTATACTATTTAAAGAAAATAGATAAGTAATATAAGTAAATATTTATAATAAATAATTATAAATATATCTCGATAAGTCCATTCGGTAACCTTAGTCACCGTAAAAATAATCGTAATATGGTTGAAAATGAAACGTTTACTCATAATAAACATATTAGAGAAGTTTCGAGAAAAATTATATTTTTTGTCTTTTAGTGAATTTATTAAATAAATAAAATAATTAAATAATATTTTATTATTTAAAATCAAAAATCATGTTTTTAGGTAAAATTTCTAAGTATAAACTTTTTACGAAATTTCGACATGACCCGTACGTTCATACAACGTTTTCCAAGGTTTTTAACCTTTATTTCAAACACTTTTCAAACTTTCGACACTTTTCCGACAAAATTCCAAAATCTCGATCTTTAACGTTTACTAAAACGTTTTCCCCCAAAATATCGTTTAATACCACTTCGTAAATACATTTCACTTTCAAAAAGTCCGTCAAAACTCTTATAACGACTAAATATCGCTTATTGGGCTTTAAGGCCCAATAAGGGTCCATTAAGATATTTATAAGTCCAAAATACGATCCAAGTCCAAAACCAAGGTCCATTTATATACATAAGCTTATACTAATAAGTAGGAAATAATCTGGACCACAATAAGCCCTCCCATTAAGCCACGACTTAAATAGGCTTATTGGGTCGTGAGTCCATAAGCTCCATGATACATATATTAGCTAGTAAGCTACTTATCGCATTTGGTTACCACCATAAGCTATAATATTAGTCCACAAACATACGTCATACCATTAAAATAATCAAAATCACTTCCCTTGTGATTTTAACATAAGATGTGGCATTTAAGCCCAAAATAAGCCACGAAATAGCTTAAAAATAAGCCTGAAACAAGCTATAAAAGCTATTATCAAAAATAAGCTATCTAGAAACATATGTTATTCAACCATCACGACCACAATATCAAAACTACAAAACCCTTGTGTTTCTTTTCTTATTCGACGCAAGCCAAACACCCCATTTTATTCGTTTTGTTTCCAAAAATCGATTTTTACGACGATCAACTTGTACAACTAACATATATGCATCAATATAAGCCCAAAA
This sequence comes from Tanacetum coccineum, assembly GCA_026074375.1. Lineage (NCBI taxonomy): Eukaryota > Viridiplantae > Streptophyta > Magnoliopsida > Asterales > Asteraceae > Tanacetum > Tanacetum coccineum. The sequence continues at coordinate 12,361 of BQNB010142262.1, read as the reverse complement.
AGACAAACAAAATTTAAATTCAAAAACTTACAAGAAATTCTTCAAAAATGTAGATTTTGACACGAACCGGACAACCCAAACGTTGTTTAAATGAATACCCAAATACTCGTATCAACCCGGAATATCACGTTCTTGATCAAAGTTGGAAAATTTATGGTGTTTGTTGGTTGGCTTAGTTCGGACGCACCAAGACACACACACTTGTGTGTGTTTTATTTTTTTGAAATGAAAAGAAAATGAGTGGAAATGTTCTAGTGAAAGGCATATAAATGTACAACCTTGGGACATCTTGGCTAAAATTAAGCCTCCTTGTCCCCTTAGGCTTTCATGACCGGTTATGGCATCCTATGGGGTGTCGGGTCTTTCTTTTCGTGTCGGGATCACTTAAAAGCTCGTAAAACTCAACCGTAAAATACTCCCCAAAGTTACTTAGCATTTTTATTCACCTTAAAAATACTTTTCCAATAACTTAGAGTATTTACTTGACATATTTTCACTTTAAACCCTTAAAAACTCATTTGGACATTAACGGACGTGTCAGGACTCGTTTTTTGGCATTTCTCAAAATTCACGGGTCAAACCACCCGGAATACAAATAACATAATAATACCTTCCAAAAAGGGATTATTAATCACAATAAACCATAAATCACCACAATTCTCATAAAATCACCACCGTCGACACGGTACAATATCTGAATAAACTGACAAACGTCAAATAGTCAAAGGACTAAAATGGAATATTCAGAACACAAAAGGGCAAATGTTACATTTAGTGACGGATTTACCAACTTCCTCTCTAACTAACACTTTCTCCAGAGACTTCCCTTTTGTGTATTCCTTTAAAAGACTAAACATCTCCGTTATTCTTTCGTTAAACTCCTCTCTTTGTTTATAAATACCTTCCTCGAACCTTTCCATCCTTTTAGTATGTTACGCCATATAACTTTGCACTCGAGCCTCAAAACTAGGCTCGAGTGTTCGTTTAGGGTGTTCTGGGTAGGCACGTTTTTGAAAAGTGAATGAATTTTGTTTTGGTGGTTCAGTGAAGTTTTGCGTGCGCGGTTTAAAGAAACCACATTAGCATATGCTTGACGAGGTTGTGTTGAGCTTGTCTTAGGTGTTGTTTCCGACCCTTTTAGCAAGTAGTTAATTTGGTCTTCAAGCTCAAGAAGTCGTTGGTCGGATGTTTTCGGCATATCTTGCGGCAAAGAGATTGCCTTGACCGGTTTTGCGAACACATTTTTGTGTTTCCATCAACCCTATGACACATCTAACCACATCAACAAGCTTATCTAAGCATTCTTACACAAAAAAATCTCATTCAAACACCCACCTTATGATTTTCGCATGATTTTCGTCCTAAAAATTAACCATAACTAAAACATGTGTTAAGATTTTACTAATTCCTTTTAGCTTAAAACTAAACACACCAAAAGCTACATTTGCCTTATGGCTAATTAGGTTTTAACACAAACTTAAACTTATGAACCCTAGCCCTAAATCACTTGATTTCGAAAGATTTACTCTAGATTAAGCAAATTCATTTGAAATATGAACTAAGGAGAGTAAGATTAACATGTTTTGTGTTTAACCTTTTTGCTTGAAATGATTTCTTGATGAGGTTTGAATTTGTGTGAAAATAATAAAGCAAGGGTGCGTTTTTGTTTTATGTTTGTGTTGAAGTGATAATAAAACGTAGGTGTTCGAAATGTTTTATCAAAAATCTTTTAGCATTTGACAGTTTTAGCCCTTGTGGTTTAATACTCCTTTCATTCTCCTTTCATAACTTTCCTAAGACACAACTAACTATGATAAGTTGACAACTTAAGCCCTTGTAGTTTTGTAAGCCTTTTCAACTTATTTCTAAATTATTTCTTAGCCGGATAGTTATTAAATTATGACACTTTTAGCCCTTGGAGTTAAAATAAATTAACCCCCCCTCTAAATATGGTCCATTAAGTTAAAAACTTTTATCCGTTAAATTCGTGACTTTGTGAAAGACATATATTTGATAAGCTCTTTTCTCCCCCCCTCGAACAAAGACCGTAGTCTATTTAAATATTTCTAGGATTTGTTCGAAAGTTCAAAATTTCTTTTAAGTCTTTATTGTAAGATTTTCAAATTAAAGCTTTGTCTCCCCCTTAAACAAAGACTCATAGTCTATTTAAAGATTTCTTAGATTGGTTCAAGAGTTCGATTTTGTTTTTTTGAGAAACTTTTTGTGATGAAGAAATTGATCTTGATTTTAATTCAAATTTTTGAAAAATGATTAACATGAGCATGTGTGATAAAATTAATTTTAAGAAAAATTGTTCGAGTAATAGAAGATTTCTCTTTTTTTAAGAGAAAATGCACTGACACGTACATTTTTCTTATCTAGAAAGCTCGGGTTGTGCACAGATTTGTACACAAGCCTTTTTATTGAGCATCAAAATTTTGAATATTTTGATTAATTAGCTCAAGACTGAAAAACGTTTATAAATTTTAAAAATAATAAGAAAAGAGACTTTTAAAAAAAAAATAATTTTAAGTTAATTACAAACATCGTTTGTATAAAGGACTAACGTTGCAATAAAAAACAAACAGTCGTTAACTTTACCATTTACCTGCTCTAGCATGTCATGTAGGTCACCAGTACACACAATAGCACGAATTCAAAAGTTGAGCGACACAATGTCAAAAAAAATAGTAGTCTACATAAAATGACAAAAAATGATAAGTATAATACATTTTTAGGCAATTAACCCTTTTACTTATAAAGTTTTTATCTGCAAAATGATACATTAAATACCAAAGTAGTTATAAAAGATCAAAGTACTAAAGCAAGAAAAAAATAATGGCCACAGGTTGCATTGTTGGCGAAATTATCTGTTAACTAGTTCGAGCTAGCAGATGATATGAACTTAGACAATAAAACATAGGATACTACATTATTTAGAATAAAGAAGAAAACATATATAGTAATATAGTAGCACAAGTATTGGCTGGAGCTTGAGCCCATCTGCAAAAACGCCACTCACGGCGCGAAAACCACTCTGGTGGCGTTTTCGGCTCTCGCGCCGCACCACCAGCAAGATGGTGGGCGAAAACGCGACGTAAAAACGCGAGACGCTGTACCGCGTCTCGCGTTTCGCTTTTTCGCGTGTATTTTTATATATATATTTTTTTCTTTTTCGAGTTGTTTCTGTTTGTGTTTTCGTAATGGTTTTTTTTCTTTGTTGTTTGTGTTTGCAGGTATGAATAAGAGGAAGAAGGAAGAAGGTGGGTAGGTGGGTGGGTTTACTTTTTATTTATTGTTTATATTTCCTTTTTGACACATTTTTTTTACATTTGGTCATTACAAGTTTAATCACATTACAAGTTTTTACATTTATGTATTTTTTTTATTTAAGTTTATGTAATTTATTGTTTTTAAAATTTATAAGTTTCTTTTTTATATAAATGAATAAAAAAAGTGAGAAAAAGTGGGGTTTTCATAACACCAAAAATTGTGGTGTTGACTAGGGAGGGTGTTTTTGGTGTTATGGGGTGTTTTGGTGTTATAGAAAAAAAGTAGTGATGTGGCACCACTTTTTCTCACGGCTCAAGACTGTACCTAGTGCTCTTAGTCTCTTACTATCATTACCGAACAACGTGAGAAAGAGGTGACTTCAATTGAATGCATTGTCAAAATATTTCAGTCAAGAAAGAATATACAGTTGGTTGTTGGTGCAATGACAGATATGGTGAATTCGATGATCAGTAATGCAGTATGCTTTCTTTTAACATAGCAATCAAATCATAGAAAAAACACCAAAAATGATATAGTCCTACTAAAGTGTTATTGATTATGTTCAAACTGCATCTAAATTAGAGTGAACAAAAAGTTTATGAACACCGAAAGTGATTTAAATATGATTAAATAATACTAGCCGGAAGTTGTCCGGAATTTAGTTGGAGAAGATGAAGTATGGTGGTGGTAATCTGGTAACTTATAAATCGTCTAACGTTGCAACTAAAAAGAACTTAATACAGGCTAAATTGGAGAAAAAAATGTAGGAGCTGAAATTGACATTCAGTACAAGTCTGATACGTATGTGTGTGATTTGCCCTTAAAAAATACATTAAATTTAAAGAATAAACAACGAGTACATGTTGAGCTCCACATTTTTGTCCCTTTGTTCAACACAAAGTTTATGTTTTTCCTACACTATACCTCACATCTCTTGACTTAAGTTTGTTGCACGTTATGAGAAGTAACAAACAATTAGTTGAGTTCACTGACCGAAAATCTTTTGGATTTGTTAGTCATACTATTTAATATATTGCAATAACACACAACACAGTTCACTATGTAATATTTTGCAATAACACATAACAACACAATTCTATCCGCGCGTTGCAGCGGGAAACATATTTATTTTGTTGGCACGAAGTAAAGTATTAACACAAATACGTATTTTCTTTATCGAAAGTGTTACATTTTTTTTGATGTAAATGAGTAAGAATATACAATTTAGTGGTTTAACAGAGGAGAGTTATTTTAGATATCATAAGACTTGTTCAAAATAAGCAATTATCTGACCTAAATAAATCCTCTATTAAGCTCTCTTACTCTTTGGCTTCTAGCTTTGTTGGTTTTGCAGGTTCAAAGTTTAAACCGCGGCCTTTTCCTATCCTGCCAACCCCCATTGCGTTGATACTCAATCTTCCTTTGCTCATTCTAGAATCAGATAAAAGATGGAGGGGCTGTGTGAACTTTTGTGGCTATATATTGACGGGAAAGGGTGTCGTCCACTACACACACTCAAAAAACATAAACCCTAATTTCAATAACTCTCCCATCTGCTCTCATTTCATTTTTGTAATCGTTTGATTATTATTTGTCAGATATCAATCTGATCTTACATTTGTGTAATAATCTGATCTTACATTTGTTTGGACCGTCTGTTGCTGATTTGTGCCAACGTATTTTATTTAAGGATTTGATATGTGAGAGGTTCATGTGTCTGTTCTTTGATACCGTCGTACAGGTGATACTCATAGCTCTTAAGGCCTGCTAAATCGATTGATTCCTGATCTCTAGGGTTTGATTAATTCTTTTGGGCGGTTTTCTCGTTTCCACAAGTGAGTCTAATTCGGTTTATTCCGGAATATAGTATCTGTAAACACCCTCTCTTGTTTTACTGCATCTCTTAATTTGCTTTTCTTTCCTTTCTTGGTGTGGGGTTTCTCCTTTCTTTCTTTGCCCTTGCGATTCTGTCCAGCTAAAAGTGGTGTGATACGCCTGGGAACATTCTCGCTCTCCTTCTTTAATTTGTTCTCCTAGGTGATTAGTTATCCCGTTTTTGCCTATTCATGACTGTTCGAAGATTATAATAAGTTTGGTGATAAAAAGTAATACCTATAACTGTTTGTTGGGTTCTTCATCTGATTTTAATACTGTCCTTATGGTTATCCACTTTATCCTGCTATACCAAATGATACAAGTGGCTCTCCGATTATAACAAATAATTAACCTAGATACAGAAAACTCTAGAAAAATGTGGATGTATTCTGCTACTGACCTTTGCCGTTGAGAAATTAAAACAAATAGGCTTTATTTGATGGAATCTTATAAGAAACACTAGTAACCCTGGGCTCTTGCTAATCAATGGACATGTGATCAACTCGTCTTGTTGTGTACGTCGGATTTCTTAATCTCCTTAAGCCTTGAAGCTATCTTGCTGTTGCCATCATATACTAAAACAGCTTAGAAATTTGGCGAATCGGACATTGAAAAGAAACTTATGATAAAGTTGATGGCTCTGTTGTGTTTAACCTGCATAAAAATATTAACTCTTTAAATCAAAATGGCTCCACTCTTGCTGATTATTATAATAAACTGAACTCTTTGTGGAAACAATTTGTCTGCGCCTATGGTTGGTTGCCCCTACATGTACTTTTCTGCAACAAACCAATTTGGAACCAACATAATCAACTTATTAAGTTGATGTAGTTTCTCATGGGATTAGATGAGAGCTATTTGGCTATCAGAAGTAACCTCCTTACTAGAGAATCTTTGCCAAGTGTCAAAACTGCTTTCTCTATTATAAGTGGTGAAGAATCTCACAGGAATGTTACTTCTTCTGTGACCACTAAACCTGCAGCAACTGCCTTTGCTGCAAAAACCTTTGACAATAAAAAGAAGTTCAATAACAACTATAAAGGATCTTGACCAAACTCTAATTTCAACTCTAATAATAATAACAGATGGCCTAATCCTAATCTGAAATGCACTAATTGTAATAAAACTGGTCATACTGTGGATAGATGCTTTGATCTCATTGGATATCCTGCTGGTTATGTTAAAAGGAATTCTAATTCCAATTCTAGACTTGTGACTAGTAATAATGCCTCTGCTGATGTTCATTCTAATGGTGTGAGTAGCAATAATGCTACTACTGAGAACTCTCCCGTCTCTCTTTCTAGTGATCAGTTAGCAAGGCTCATGAACCTTTTGAATGAAAATGGTGTTTCCACTGCTAATGCCAATATGACAGGTAAAAATTTTATGAATATAAGAGGAACCTTTTTCAATAGAAGTGTTAAATTTAATCTAAATTTCAAAAGATTTTTTAATGGAAACACAGATGTCGTTATTGGAAACATAAGTCTAGGTTGAATTGTTGACTCGGGGGCAAATCAACATATGACTGCCTCTGCAAATTTTTTAACAAATGTTGTTGATGTTTCAAATCTTGGTTTAACTGTTGGTCATCCTAATGGAACCCAAGCCTTAATCACTAAAATTGGAGATTTGAAAATAAATAATGAAGTTACTTTATATGATGTTCTTGTGGTCCCTGAATACACTGTCAGCCTTCTCTCTGTTCATAAGCTGTCAAGAGACAGCAAGTTGTTTCTAACCTTTGATGAAAGTGATTGTTATATTCAGGATTTAAAGGCAAACAGGAATGTGGGGATTGGTAAATAACTTAATGGCCTATATATGTTTGATGTGAACAATGCCTGTAAGATTGTCTCTAATAATTGTATTGCTAATTGTTTTACTTCCAAGACCCTTTGGCATCAAAGACTTGGTCACTCTGCTGATCAAGTCTGTTGGGAATAAATCTTCACAAGAGTTAATACTGCCAAGATATAACTAACAGTACTAATGGAGTTAGTACTGCCAGTACAAACTTAGTACTGCCAGAGTTAGTTAATACTGCTAGAAGAAAGATTAATACTGCTGATGGTCGAAGTTGATGACTTGAAGATAAGGATGCAAAGAGAAAAATAAGGAATGTATATCTGTTATATTTGTATTTGAATTGTAACAACTTCCAAATAGTTAGGCATTTATCTTCTAAAGGACTCCTTGTTTGTATAAA
>BQNB010142261.1:2067-13643 GCA_026074375.1 Tanacetum coccineum | reverse complement strand
CCTCATTTTTCTTATAGTGAGTTAGTCTAGCTTCTACTGATTCTAAACCTGCTTTATAAGATACTAAATTAAATTGAGACTTTTTGTAATCTGAAGACAAACTATCATATTGTTCTTTGAGAGTAGCATAAGCTTTTACACAAGATTTAGAACAAGAATCTACATTAGAATCTGAATTAGAAGAACTTCCTTAAGATGTATATGCCATCAATAAAAAGTTTGTAGGATGCTCTTCTATAGCTTGATAGCTCTAATCATATCTTCCAATTCTATCTTGAGCAACCAAGGCATTTTTAGTGGGAGTTTCCACTGTCATAGTTCTTCTACTATTCTCTCTTCCTCTGTTTTCCTGATTTCTAGGAGCTCTACATTCTCTTGCAAAGTGACCATTTTTATGACAATTATAGCATTCCACTTTAGACCTGTCAAATCTAACTCTTTGACCATTTACATCCAACTTCCTACATGTCCTCTTGATGAATATCCTAGCTCTAATTGTCAGCATGACCATTTCTCATTGTAAATCCATTTCTTCTAGGTCATCAGGATCAATTTGTTCAAGATCCTCTCATGTAAGTTGAGGGGAATTGGCCTGACTAGCTAGGAAAGCACAGATCATAGCATCACTAAGGTTATCTCCAAATGTAGGATTACATTTAGTATGAGCAGCACTAACTCCATAAGCAGTGTTACCTGCTTCATTTGTGATGCTGTTGTAGTTTCTATTAGTGCTGTTAGAGGACACAAAAGCCACATTTTGTAGATTTTAGCTTGTACTTGATGATCCTGCAAGTTCAGGTTCATATATCTTTAAGTTGTTGTACAAGTCATCCAAACTGATGGTCACTATTTCCTCTTTGTTCCTCCATATCAAAGCATGAGTCTTTCATTCAGATGGAAGACTTCTCAATAGTTTTAAGTTCATGTCCTCTTGTGTAATAACTTCACCTTGGATCTCTAACTGACTAATATGTTTTTGCAACCTGTCAAAAGTTTGATCTATTGTTTCTGAGCTTGATCCTAAAAAGTTCTCATATTGTTGCTTGAGTAAAGTTCTCTAAACTTTCTTGGATTCCTTGTTTCCTCTATACCTCTTCTCAATGGCTTCCATGAGTAGTTTTGCGTCTCTATATGAATGAAACTTTAGTTGATCCTTATTTGGGAGTGCAATCAATAGAGTTCCTCTAGCTTTCATCTCATTCCTTCTGTCCTAATTTTCTTCTGCACTAGTAGGTTCATATTCCTGCTCAGTTTCTCTAACATTTCTCTTCAGCACTTTGTTACCATTCAGAATTACTTCCCAAAGGGAGTAATCAGTCATGAGAAAGTATTGTTCTATTCTTATTAACCAGAGATCATATTCCCTAGGGTTGAGGATAGGAAGTCTTGTGGTCAGAGTTGTAAAAGTAGTTCCTGCCTCCATCTTATCACTGAGAAATAGATCTTGTATATACTGTTTGTTTCTTCTTATTCAAAGCTTCACAACAAGCTCTGATACCACTTGTTGATCCCAATGAACATATCTTAAACTCCTTAGCTTGATGTAAGGTTTAGTATCCTTGGATAAATCCAAAGGTACTAAGATTGAAACTTTGAGAGTATGATATAAACTATGCGGAATATAGTTTATACCACTAAGAAGTATAATAGTAATGTGTGTATGACAAACAGAATTACAACCAAAACAATAAGCTTCAATATATTAATACGAACACTCTTTGATAGTGTTAGGGTTTACAACCTTGAAGCTATGAATACTATGTAAGACTAATATGATGTAATATGTGTCTAACTATGCCATATGGTTCCTTTTATACACTAAGGAAACCCTAATGGGCTTACAAAACGCATACAATGATATTGCATATCTATTCCTAATTTAACTCATGCATATTATAATAGCAGTACTAACTATATAAGACTAACAATACTAACTATACTAGCAGTACTAATAAAGTACTAGCAGTGCTAACTAATATAACTAACTGTACTAACTACTTAATCTGTTTTCTTCAATCTTTAGCAGCAGCATCAACTCTGAACCAACAATAGTAAATTAGCACCAGCAGTAGTAACTCAGAATTCCCAACAAATACTCTAAATGGTTTACTATTAAAAAAGTACCCACCAAAGAATCCATCATCAGCCTTCCTATTAAACTTACCTAGGTGATCTAAGGTGTTAATAATAGTAACAAGACACCCAAATAGTCTCATAAAGCTTATTGTTGGTGGTCTACCATTAAAAAGTTCATAAAGGGGTCTTGTTGTGGGGCTTAATTACCAATACCCTATTTTGTACATAACAAGCAGTATTAACTGCTTCAGCCCAAAAGGTAGTAGGTAACTTTGAATCAACTAGCATAGTCTTAGCAGCCTCTATTAGTGTTCTATTTTTCCTTTTAGCTACTTCATTTTGTTATGGAGTCGTAGCAACACTAAATTCTCTTTTAATCCCTTTCATCTCACAGAATTGATTCATTTCCTTATTCATAAATCAGCTCTATTGTCACATCTAATTATTTTAACTTTGTGATTTATTTGATTTTCTATTCCTGTTATAAAAGACTTAAAGATTCCACTGGTCTCATCCTTCGTTGCTAAAAAGAAAACCCAACTAAATCTACTAAAGTCATCTATGACAACTAGGTAGTACATCTTTTTCATTATACTCTTTACAAAAGTTGGACCAAATAAATCCATGTGCAGCATTTGTAAAGGTGGCTGATTGAGCTCATAGTTTTGGTCTTATAAGAGGCTTTATGTTGCTTTCCTTTCTGACAAGCAACACATGTATCATCATTTTCAAAAATCTTTAAAGTTAAACCTCTTACAAGATTTTCCCTCACAAGTTTGTTCATATTTTTAAAATTTATATGCCCCAGCCTCCTATGCCAAAGATTAGACTCATCTAATGTGGCCTTTGCAAAGAGACAAGTTAGACCTCCTTAAGGAACAACACTCCTTAAATCAACACTGTACATGTTATCCTTTCTAGGAACTTTATGCAAAACATGATTCTCATTAGTTAACTTAAAGTAAGAAGAAAGAACAACACATTCAGTGTCAGTAAAAAGGACACTGTTCTTCTTGTCACACATTTGTGAGACACTAAAAAGATTAAACTTAAGCTCCTTAACAAAGTACACATCTTTAAAATCTAATTTTCTTGTCCTGATTTTACCTTTTCTAGTAATTTTTACCTTCTTTGGAGTTTCCACCAAAGGCAATAAATCCACCATCAATTTCTTCATAATCTGAGAGGTAGGACTTGTTTCCAGTCATGTGCCTAGAGTACCCACTATCAATGACTCCTTTTTCCTACAACTCTAGATGTGGATTGCCCTGCACAAAAAGTAAGAAAATCAAGCTCTTTTGGGGACCCAAGCCATTACAGACTTAGATCTGCTTAGCAACCAACATAGTTAAATCTTTAAATGACATTGATGCACCATTATTTCTGATACATGTCTAAAAAACTTTGTTTTGGTCTCCAAACCAACATGCTGAGGCCTTAAATCATTAGCCTCATTTCCCTTATTATCACTTACTACTGCTTTTGGCCCAATAGTAGTAACATTTTCCCTAACAGTATTTACTTTTTCATTAAAATTACTGTTCTTATTTGTTGTATACTTGTTAAAGAGCCTTCTAACATGTGAATGTGCTGTATTAAATACATTTGATGTTGGTCTTGCACTATTCACTGTTGGTCTTGTGTAGGCAATATTAATTGGTCTAGCGTATTAACTGATACTGCTGCTCTTAAAGAGCTTTGCCTAGCAGTATTAAGTGTTTTAAAGCCAGATTTCATTAAGAGTGCTATTGGAACAAAATTTCTTTTTGGATGAGGGTGAGTTATTCTTTGAGAATTTTGGTGATTCCACGCCTTCTATCCCAAACATGTTTTTCCACCATTTCTTTCAAAAAAATTATAATCTTTGATCAATGGTTAAAACTGCCACATACATAGCTATCTTTATTTTTTAAACTCAAAATTTACTTCCTAAATTCTTAAGTCATCCCATTATCCAGTTTCTCTTGTTACCTCTAGGACATTGACTATTTTTTTTCCTAGGGTATTTAGCTTGCTTATTGTTCTCTACCTTCTTAACGGACTCCCTAGGTGATTTCACATGCTCATAAGATTTAACAAATTCTACTTTAGCATTACTAGGTTTTCTCTGTCCAGACTTAAACTTAGTCTCATTCTCATTCTCACTGTTAGATATCCAGTCTTCATTTAGTGGTTCACTAACAGACTTAGGTTTGGACACACTAGTGTTAACTTTACTTGTTGCAGCTGAAGGTACACTAGTTGCTGACCCACTAAATACATATTCATCCTTATCATTAAGTACCAAATCAGGTTTAGGGGGCATGAAGTTCCAAGTATAGGGAGGGGGAACAACATGATACCCTTCAACTGTTTTGTACCTATCATTCACCTGACTATCAAATACTTGACTGTCAAACACTTGACAATCATACCTCACACCAGACTTGAACTTATCACATATTTGACTATCTAATAGTTTGCTTAGATTCGTAGATGAATTTTCAAACTTTTCTAAGGTAAGTTTTAAATCATCTATTTCTTTTTCAGCTTTTTCAAATTTCTTTCTAAGCTCTGTTAGTACATTATCTCTCAACATAATATCAAGTTTTAAAATCTTTATGTCCTCTTCAAAAACAGCCTCATTCTTTTTATACATAACTAGTCTAGCCTCTACAGATTCTAGACCTGCTTTATAAGCTTCTATATTTAATTAAGACTTATTAAAATCTTTTGTCAGATTATCATAATGTTCTTTGAGAGTTTCATAAGATTTTAAACAAGCTTTAGAACAAGTTGATACCTCAATGTCTGATCTTGAAGAACTTGAAGAAGTATAGGCCATAAGTGCAAAATTGGTAGGTCCTTCTTCATCCTGGTCACTCCAATCATACCCAAATCCATCACACTGAGATACTAAAGTATTTTAAGTAGTTTCCTCAACTGGCATAGTCCTTCTGGTTATCTCCCTATTTCTACTGTCTTGATTCTTAGGTGCCCTGCATTCCCTAGCAAAATAACCCCTTCGGTGGCAATTATAGCATTCCACCTTGGTCTTGTCAAAACTAATGGTATAAATCCCATTACCACCTAGATTCCTTCCTGTCTTCTTGAGAAATATCCTTGCTCTCATTGTCAGCATTGCCATTTGCCACTTCAAGTTCATCTCCTCTAAATCATCAGGATCAATTTGCTTTAGGTCTTCATTGTCTAATTATGAACTGTTAGACTAACTAGCAAAGAAGGAGTAGATCACAACATTACTTAGACTATCAACGTTTGGTAAAGTAGAAGCATTATTCTTGGAGTTAGCAGCAGAAACACCATGAGCAGTCTTAACTGCTTCATTGGTGCTGTTGTGATATTGGAAGACACAAAAGCTACGTTTTATATGTTTTGTTTTGTTCTAGATGACCCCATGATTTCAGCTTCATAAATCTACAGATTATTATATAAGTCATCCATGCTTAAATCTTCTAAATCAGGTTTGTTCCTCCAAATTAGGGTATGAGTCTTCCACTCAAATGGCAGACTTCATAATAACTTCAGATTTACATCTTCTTGAGAAATAGTTTCTCCATGAATCTCTAGTTGACTAATAAGTTTTGCAGCCTGTCATAGATCTAGTCAAGTCCTTTTGAGCTTTTTCCATTGAAGTTATCATACTGTTGTTCAAGAAGTATCTTCTATACTTTCTTTGACTCCTTATTACCTCTAAACCTCTTCTCTATAGCCTCCATCAGAGTCTTGGCACTTTTGTAGGTGTTGAACTTTAGTTGATGTTCATTAGGGAGAGCCATCAACAAAATACCTCTTGCCTTTAACTCATTCTTCCTTGCTAGCTTATGTTCTGCAGTAGTAGGAGGTACTGATGTCTCAACACCATCAACAGTTCTTGTTAGCAGGGACAAGTCACCATTTAAGATTACTTCCTAAAGAGCATAATCAGTCATTAAGAAGTACTGTTTGATCCTCATATTCTAAAGCTCAAATTCGCTTGGATTAAGCACTGGAAGTTTTGCAGCAGCAACCACTTGTGTAGATACTGACTCCATCTTTTCTTGAAATAAATAGATCTTGTGTGTAGAATGGTTCTTCTTATTTAAAGTTTCTCAAACAAGCTCTTATACCACTTGTTGATCCTACTTGAATAGATCTTGCTTAGCTTGTAAAAAGGCTTAGTGGTATTGAATAAATCCAAGACAACTATGGTAGAAACTTTGATTGAATATATCAAAGACTATGCGAAATCTAGTCTATGATACTAAGAAGAACAAGCAATAAAATAGTGACAAACAAGATTGTATAATACCAAACTTTAAGCCTCAATATATTAATATGAACACTCTTGATAGTGTTAGGGTTATACAAAACCTTGAAGCTATAAATGACTAAATATGAAAAATGAGATATATGAACTACATGCCCTAGGGTCTCCTTTTATACACCAAGGAACCCTAATGGGCTTAGAACGCGTTTTCTACTCATACATATCTTTTCCTAAAATATCTCATACATATCTCTTTAGCAGTACTAAAACAGACTAACGATACTAACTAAGTGTAATATCAGAAACTCTTCTAGCAGTAGTAACATTTTGTACTGGCAGTACTAATATTACACTAGCAATAGTAATGACTTAGAACTTTTTTTTCAATCTTAAGCAACGGCAATAACTCCAACCAGCAGTTGTAACTTGAACCAGCAGTAGTAACAGTTAAGAATCCTTTTATTCCCAACATTAATTTTTTTCAATAAAGGATAAACAAAGAAAATGCAAATTGAAACAAACACTCAATGCAAATAAAGATTATATATATTTAGATTCAATGTACAATGCGATACATAAAATAGGAAATACAATGGTAATATAAAAAGCTAAAATGAAGAACACGTTTCCATGCGAGAACTTGATCATTGGATATACGAGCATCAGGAGAGAGATAATAATAATGATCAGGATGGGGCTTGAGATTTCCAAGAATGCTTCCATGAGGTAACCGATGAGTTTTTGTAAGAGGGGGAAATGAAGGAGAGTTTGATTTTTGAAATGAAAAAATAGATGAAGGAAGAGAGTGGTGTGTGATTTTTTTATATTTGAGAGGATGAGCCGTTGGGGTTTGAATAGGAAGGGGTGAAGGAGGTTTTGAATTTTGAATAAATGGGTTTAATACTGGAAATTTTATGTCAGGACATCGTATTTTTAGATGAGACACGGATTTGAACTATAGAAGCAAGAGTATGCTTATACTTGGGAAAAAAATTATTTAAAAATAGTATATGTAATGTTAAATGCACATCATTCACGACACATTATCATGGAGAGTAATTGGGAAGAAAAAAATCATGTACCTTATTCATGATTAAAGATCTCATAGGGGAAGCAAATCAAAAAATATTTTATGACATCTCTTAGGTTAATAAAAAAAATTGTTTTTGGAAATTTAAGTTTTAGTTTCCCCCAAAAAATTTAAGATGAAGAGTTTGATTTTGAGGCCAAAAAATGTAACCTAGCCCAAAATAAGAAATAGCCCAAAATAGACTTAAACAGTTCGCCGGTTTTGTTCTTTTACCTTAGCCGGTTGTCGACAAACAGAACCGGTGGAACCGGCTTATTGGGCCAGCCCAATTTAGTGTTTTTGATTCGCAGGGATTTCATGTACCTTCAAAGAGCTTTTAAGAAGAGTAATAAATCTAATGGAAATAGCTTCTAATTTTTGAAAGGATCGTTTTAAAAAGATTTTAAAATACATTTTATTTTACAAGCTTTTAATAACATGCTCTGATACCAATTATAGAAAACTAAAAGGGGGGTTGAATAGTTTTACCAATTAAATTTCCTTTTTATTATTTTTATTTTCCTATTTTAAATCTAATATCCACTAAATTAATTTATATGAGTACTAAAGATGTGATAAGCAATGAAGAGTAAATAGTAAAGGATATGTGATAAAGTATTTATAGTGGTTCGGCTACAAGGTCATCTACCTTGCCCTACTCCACTCCCCGAGTCACCTACTCGAGAGTTCGAATGCACTAGTCACCAAAACTCTTTCAAGTGGCAAAGAAGCCTTACAATGTTGCTTACCCATTTATTAGGTGCTAAGAGCTTAATCAATAGTATCTACAAATAAGAACCATACCCCACATATACTTACACCTTTTAGTGATACTAACCAAGGTATCATGTTCCAACAATATGGAACACAATATATCAATGTGTTTGTCCTCTACTAGGTACCAAACACTTACAAATTACTCCAACCTTAAACAACACTTAATGATATGACTTTGATCTATTTGATTACAATGAATGAGAAGTAATGTCTTGAAATCAGTAGCTTGATCCAAGAGAGATGAGAGATCCTTGCTCTTAGTGAACTTAGAAGCATGATCTTCAAATTTCACGTGTCGGTAGAACATCTTCTATTAAGAGATCTACAAAAAACACTATAAGAAAGAATTGTTTAAAGATTAGTGGGTTGGCTGAATATTAGAAGTGGAATTATGTGAATTCCATGCACTAACCAAGTGTGAAATGGAGGTTGGTATTTTTTTGGTCCATGAAGTTACTGTAGCCCGGTCTCTGACAGTCTATGTTTGGATGAATGGAACCAGCAGCCATAAAAATCAAATGGAACCGACTATCAGTTACCAAATTGGAATTTTTTTTTGCAAGATTCTTAGAAGATCATGGGTAATCTTGCTAGATTATGTTTAGATTTGGTAAGAGAAAAAAACTATTTTTAGATGTAAAATATTTAAAATTTTTTATAAAGTTTATTTAATAAAGTGGCTAAATATGGACAATGTATATTTTTATTCTAAAAATGTGTTTGTGTGAAGTTGATTATTATGAGAGAGAAGTATGTTGGAGGAGTTAGGAAACTATTAGTTTAGGACTTGTAAATTTTGTTGATTACCTTTGATATGTTTATGTTTTGTTATTAACAAAACAAAGAGAGATCGTAAAATATAAATAAACGTTTTTACTATTTATTTGTATTAACACAAAAGGTACAGTACAATCTAAACATGCTTCATGAGATAGAGAGAGATAAGACTACATAAGTCCTAAATAATTCATGATTCATAGGGGATGACTTTTTGAGCAAAATAAAATAAAATTGGGGTGACACATTTATAAAAAAATTGAAATCATTTCAAGGTGGAGGTGGGAAGTGTGAGGTGATTGCGGTAGTGAGAAGATACTCAAGATGATCAAACATGATGTCCATCTCATCTCTTAAGGTTAAGAAAAGAGTTTGGTTGTGAGAGCAACATATGCAAGTTGACCCATGGTAGTCATGGTAGTTGTAGTAAAGAGGGTGGCCCATGATAGGTGGTTGAGGTTGTGGTGGAGATGGTGGTGATGGAGTATCATGAATGTGATCAAGAGGAGTGATTGGTGACAAAGAAAGTGTGATATCCAAAGAAGGATGACTTTGAAGTGGTTGAGGGTTTAAAGGTCTAGGAGGAACATTCGAGATGTTGTCAAGCAAAGGGTTTAAAGGTTGAGGAGAAGTTGGTTCATTTGATGATGGTGGTGAAATTTAAAGTTTTGATTGAAAAGAAGAAGATGTGTTCTCTTGGCTTGATGAGGTTTGATTTGTGGATGGAGTTTTTGATGGTGCATTTGGAGGAGTTGGAGATGAAGAAGTTGTTGTAGGAGAAGGTGTGGTGGTGACATCTTCATCACTAGAGATGTTAACAAATAGTTGTCTAGGAGGGATTATGGTTAGTTTGATTTTCTTGGAAGGGTTAGAAGAAGAAGCTTGAGTGGAATTCATGGTAGAATGGTTTGAGGAAGATGAAGATGGTAAGAAGAGTGGGAAGGATGGCTTATTTAATTAGGAAGCATAGGATCAAAGTAGAAAAGCATGAGGATTAAGAGGATAGATTCCAAAAGTGGTTTAGCAAAATGCAGGAAGTTTAGCTGGGCCTAAGAGAGAATAGTCAACTGCACAGAAAATCAGGTAGTCACAGTAAAATTTCTGTGACTTCTGATGGCGGTCCCATAATTACATGGCGGTCCCAGATATATTAGGGGGCCGCCCCTTATTTATGGGGGCCGTTTTCTGGAGACAGGAAAATTTTCTAGTTTTTCCTGATTTTCTGTAAGCCCTGTACAGAAAAAGTTTCCTAAATTTTCCCTTTTTCAGTCAATCCTATTTCATCATGAATCATCTAATGCTTAATAGTCGAATTCACAACATCAATTATTCTAAATTCTATTGAATAAGCACATGTTGACAAGTTGACTAATGAGATAAACATGCATAGTATCATATAAGTGACCATAGTGTATCAAGTTGCATGCAACAAGTGTTTAGGATGATAAAATCGAAAAATCATCCAAGGCAAGTTATGTTGCCCGTACTACGTACTAAGTTATCACTAAATAATATAAGTTTAAGTACTTAAGCTTCATAAAGTAGTAAATAATATAATTAATAATGTCACAAAGCAAATTTCCATATTGCTCACTTCTTTATATTTCTCCACAAGTTTCTGAGGCCTTTCCCGATTAACCTTAATCCACTACGATGCTCATCTCGAATTTGAACTTGATGGTTGATGATTTTAGTTTGGCGGGTATAAAATGGTTTCATGTCCGGTTCAATATTAGGTGGGTTTTGAAAAACTTAAGGAACTTCATTTGTTAATGAATTGACATAACGAATAAGGGAAAGAGTGCTTGTACGCGAGGTCCCTTCACCATTTCCATCATCATCATTAAGATGAGAGGAGGATGGTTGGTCAAAGGCAAAAGAAGAAGAAGTAGAGTGACGACCTCTTCTCGTGCCACGATCCTTTCTAGTCTTTCTCTCTTGTTGAGCGGTAAGAGGATTCATGACACGATCGTACAAGACATAAGACTTATTGTACAAATTGTGATTTTCATTAATGACAAATTTAAACAAATGCGTTAATAACATACCATAGGGTAAAATTAACCTCTTTTGTTTAGTGACCTACTCCATTCGTTTTGCTAAATAATAGGAAAGGTTAAACTTTTTGGAGTGTAAAACACAATAAAGCATGTAACAAAGACATGCGGGAACATGGTCTCGATTACCCCCAAGACATAAAATGTTTTCTCGGATAATTTCTTCTAAAGGCTTCAAGGTTGGCACAATTTCACGAGTGAGAATTTGATATTCATGAACATTAATTTCTTCCTCATGACAGATACGACGAACTTGGCCTTCTTGATCAATTCGAATAGACGAAATGATTTCATCAGGAGAAGGAGGTTTGGTTTGATATGGACCATCCATAGGGACATCATTTTCCAACTCATTAAGTGACCATTTGTCAGTAAAGACGCAGGCACCCTCGCAAGGTATGTCAAGAATTTGAGCAAATTCTTTAATAGAGTAAGAAAAGAATTGATTTTGAATTACAAATTCGATGAACATTTGACCTTCGTCGGAATAGTTTAATTGATATTGACTATAAAACTCAAGTATGAAACGAGGACAAATTTGGTCATTAATTTCAAGGAGACACTCAAACTC
>BQNB010142260.1:0-17158 GCA_026074375.1 Tanacetum coccineum | reverse complement strand
TTTGGTTTATATGTAGACAACGACCGTTATCTTTTATTAATAAAAAGATAACGGTGTTAGGGTTTAAGGGTTATTATTGCAATATCCGTACCTACACAATCACAAAGACAAAACAGGCAATATACAAGCATTTTATGCAAAATTTTATCTTTTTTAGGCCATTTTTGATATAAAATAGATATGTGTTTTCACACATATCAAAATTCCCCAAACTAAATCTTTAGAAAGTAGCAAAGACTTTCGTGGAGAGAGTTAAGAAATCACAAGCTTTAAAACACCTCATTTTCCCGTTTTTCAAAACCTTTTTCATTTTTTTATGATTTTTATGATTTATATCCTACAATTTACAACTTATTCATGTGTGACATAATGTAATGTTTTCATTATTCATTGATAACTTTTAGGATCTTGGAACAAAAAGCACTTAAAGTGTCTAAAAAGATAAATTCATCGTCCCTGACTTTCACCTCTCCAAACCAAGCTTAAAAACAAGATCATTGCAAAATACAAGTTATGATGCTAACACTACTCATAAAAAGATTATATAAGTGTGGTTTATGTAAGTGTGGTTTATGTATAAAAAGATTATATAAACTAGTTACCTAAAAAGTATACTTATGAAAGTTAATGAACAAATAGGTATGTAGACTTATGGATCTTGTGATTCTTGGACAATCTTTGGAAAAATCATGGACTAAGGACCCTAATTGTGTAAGACATGTGATATTAAGGGTTGTAATGGACTTGTAACAAGTGTACTAAACTAAAAGTTACAAAAATCAAGTTTTAAACACATTTTAAGAAAAATCCCAAAACCTTCTGTTAGAATTCGAAATATAACATATTTATCTTATATTTTTATAAAATACTACATGTTACAAGGATCGTAGGCATATAAAAAACTTGAAAAACGGAGCTATAACAAAGAAGATACATCATTTACAAGTTACACGATAATAAACGCGTTTATAAAAGAAATTTTATAAAAACTTTTTAAGATTCACTCTTGATATATACAAATGGTTATTTTTCTCAGATAGTACATATTTTTAGGATTCCAAAACATTAAGAATCATAATTTTTAAATCAATAACGAAGGAGTTATGAATTACGCAAGTTTACGATAATAAATACTTTTATAAAAATAGTTTTGTAAAAGTTACTGTTCACAACAGATATATTTATTTTAAAAACATCATTAATTTGATAAAACTTTTAATTATGAGGACGTACTCGAAAGAATCATTAAAAACGGAGTTAAAACGAATAAACTACGATGTTTACAGGTTTACGATAACACGATAAACTAAATTTATAAAAGTTTTATGAGAACAGCAAAAGTAATGTTCTTCAGAGGATTAAAATATGAATGTATAATATTTTGATAACTCGTCTTAATACGAAGAGTGGACATAAGAAACGTAAGAAAAACGGGCTTTAAGAACGACAAAGTTACGCCTTTTTCTAAGAGATATTTATAAACGTTTTTACATTATAAATATGATTTCATAAATACGAATTAGATGGTGATGTAGCTATATAGAATTATATATGGTGTTTGTTAATCAAAGTGCTTAGTACTCATACGGCCTATAATTAATTAGGTTGCATTCAGGCGTATTTGTGACGCATTTTCACGCATTTGATTTACATTATCGATTCATTCACTCGAGGTGAGTTCATAGCCTCACGTTTTATATTTATAATGATTTATAAGGTTTTAGATGTGAGAAAGCTTATGCAATGTTTTACAATGGACGCAAGTGGACATTTCACATTACGATTACCTTTTTGCCAAGTATCGATATCCCTCTGAGCCCTATTATCATGAACTGTCAATTTCTTGTTGTGAGCGCGATGTTTATAAATAGATCTATTTAGGATTGACATCCCTTTCGGGACGAGTCATGCTCACTTTGCAGGTATGCGGACAAAACGAACGTATACCATGTTGGATTTTGGGATGGTGCGGTTAGTACATCATCACGGCAATGTTTGGCAATATATTTCAATTCATACATGTCGAACTTCTCGTGTCATGAGCTTAGGGAAAACGTAATTACTATTTTTATGGTGTTTGTCATCTGTTGCATTATCATGGAGATAATCTTGCTGTCCTACATTATTCCATTTTATAAACCTATGATTCATGACGTTTTAAGCAATGTTTTCTTAGGAGATCAATTCGATACAAGACTAGGGATACATTGGTGGTCGTTATTTTGGAAGTCGTTTGCATAAAAGATTTGGTTGCATTACATTTTGGGGAAACATTTTGTTATGGACTAAAATCTATGTATTTTGATCAATGAAAAGTGAAGTTTTGGACTTATGTAATAATAATTTGTTAAATCCAATGTATCAGTTTTAAACGACTTTTAAATGGTCATTCTTATATATATCTTGTGCTAATGATCTATGATGTCACATCACGCGGTCCCATATTCCACTGCGACCTAATTTGGGTGTTTACAGATTGGTATCAAGAGCCAAGGTTATCGAGAACAAGTCAAATGTTTTTGCTGAACTATAACCATTTTCAAACATTACATTCATACAAAGGGGTTTTTCACGGGACGTACATACACTAGTGTTGCATTAGTTGGTTAGACTAGATGCATTCATGATTTATATACATGTTTTAAAATACTATGTATATTACGATAATAGTCTTATATATACTTTATATAAGCTACTTTGATTTTCAGATTGGGGCATGTCAGATTCGGAGGATTCCACATATCACCTACACCGACAGTATCTAGTCATTCCGAGGGTTCTCAGAACATAGGGATATCCGGAGTCGATGGACCATCTTTATGCAGAAGAGACCCATATGCATAAGTGGTTGCTGCTTTTCTGCCTACCATCACCAGATCTATAATGCGTGGCCGGAGGAGCCAGAGCAGGCACACCTCTATAGAGTTTGTTCCTGAGCGTATACCCGAATTTTATGCCACAGGAGGATGATGTACTCCCAGATAAGGAGCAGCCACTGCCTGTTGCTGTCTCACCCATTGCCGATTCACCAGGCTATATTCCTGAGTTTGATCTAGAGGAGGATCCGGAGGAGGATAACGATGAGGATCCTAAGGAGAATCCAGCTGATTATTCTACTAATAGAGATGATGATGAGAAGGAGGAGCCCTCTGGAGACGAGGCTGATAATGAGGATGAGGATGAGGATGATGAGGAGGAGGAGGAGGAGGAGAAGCACCCAACTCCGGCCGACTCTATCCCACCACCACCGGTACACCGTACCACGGCTAGGATATCTATCCCAGCTCAGGCACCTGTACCATTCCTGTCTGAGGAAGAGGTTTAGAGACTTTTTGCCTTACCTACTCCACCACCATCTCCACTTACCCTACTATTATCTACACTACCACGGATACCATCTTCACCACTGCCAGTATCACCACCCTTACCTGTATCATCTCCACCACCACCTGTCAGTCCTACTTATCCGTTAGGATTTAGAGCTGCTATGATCCGGCTTAAGGGCCGTAGTCACACCATCACTTCTCATTTCTTCCTCTACCTACAACCTATTCAGTCTATCACGATACCCAGGGCACCTTAGGCCATGATGTTGGCTGCTGACTATACACTACACTTGCACCACCTTCAGGGGCACATACTTCTACCCTTATTTCACGTTACTTCTTTCATCACCACCTTTGCTATTACCCTCTACTGGAACGTTGAGCGGACAAGCCGAGGTTTGTTTTACAACCTAGAAGTGGTTGTGTATTTCTCAGGGTCACAGATATGAGGTAGGAGAGTGGCTCATCTTAGGACATAGTATGGTTTTGTTGCTACTTTGGATGTCAGAGATTAGGCATGATCCTGAGAGAGATAGTTGGTTATGGTTTAAAGACTCTGAGTTGAGATGCTAATTGGTAGTCAGTGCACAAACGATGATGACACAGAGTTAGGTCAAGGTGACAGCTTTGCACTATGGTAGCAGTAATAGCGAGAAACTATAGGAGGACTTGATGAGGCTCAGGATGCTAGAGCGGTGTGTGCGGTCGGGCTCAACTTAATCAGAGGAAAGAGCTCCCATGCGTACCTACTTTACTCATGGAGAGAGAGGCTAGACTTTCCCGTGAGGCCTGGGGACGGTCTATGGCTGCTAGTGACGTTGCTCGTTATGAGGTTATGGCACTACGTACTACAGTGTTAGGTCAGCAGGCAGATATTATAGCCTTGCGAGCAGTAGACTGCGCTCAACAAGCACAACTTTTGGAGACACTGAGACTAATGAGTACACTGCAAAATGAAGGTGATGCATGCAAGACATCGGGACCCAATAAAGGTTCACAACACATCTCGGAGGTACCAGAGGAGGGCAGTAGTTCTCTTAGATTGTACCATGTGTTTAGCGATTCTGTATATAGCCTATAAGTATTAGGTAACTCCCGGCTTAGGTAAGGGCTCTAGGTTGTATATTCCTTATCTTTAAACCTAAATGGTAGGATCATTTGTATCTGAACGATCATGTACTGTTTTTCTAGATTATGTATGGAATGGATGGATTATGTCATGTTTGTAATTGAATTTATTATGAATGAATGTCGATTTAGCTACACCATTGTTAATTTCAATTCAGTTGTATATTTCATTGTGTGATGTGATCTCACTTTACTTATTGTGCATATGTCATGTCATGGTTATAATTTTATAAAATCTAACTGGTATTATATTTTCTTGTGATTTAAAGAAAATGGCACCAAAAAGAGCCACAAGTTCAACACCAGCCACAACAACCACTACCACATCTGTCATCAATGATCAACTTAAGGCATTGATCGATCAAGGTGTTGCCAATGCATTATCAGCATGTGACGCTGACAAAAGCATAAATGGTGATGATAGCCATACTCAGGCACGAGTGTAGGAGGACAAGCTCCCTGACTCATGAGTGCAACTACCAGACTTCATGAAATGCAAACCCCTATACTTTAAGGGTACTGAAGGAGTCATCGAGTTGACTCAATGGTTTGAAAGAATGTAAACTGTGTTCCATATAAGCAACTATTCTGTGGA
Source organism: Tanacetum coccineum (assembly GCA_026074375.1). NCBI lineage: Eukaryota > Viridiplantae > Streptophyta > Magnoliopsida > Asterales > Asteraceae > Tanacetum > Tanacetum coccineum. Next base: position 12,109 of record BQNB010142260.1, on the reverse strand, counting down.
AAACCAAATCAAGTTTGGCACTTGTACTCGTCTTGGAAGTGCTCTAACATGGTGGAACTCCCATGTTAAGACTGTTGGTCACGATGTTGCTCATGCAATGACTTGGATAAACCTGAAAAGGAAAATGACTGACAAGTACTACCCAAGGGGCAAGATTAAGAAGTTGGAGGTTGAGATGTTTAATCTTAAGTTAAAGCTACCGATGTGGTAAGCTATAACCAACATTTTCAGGAATTGGCATCTATGTGTGCTAGGATGTTTCCTTAGAGTCGGGCAAGATTGAGAAATATGTTGGTGGTTTGCCCGATGGTATGTGCTTAATTACACATACCACTTTCCATTAAAACCGGACTTAAATGACCAAAAACGTACTAAAAATACTTTGTATTTGTATGTTTTGCAATTGTATTGTGCAGGAAATGGATATCCGACAAAAGGACGAAAAATCAAGCAAAAACGGACAAAACCGAGCACGGAATGGAAAAGCGTGGAAAAGACAAAGTCAAATCGAAGTCAAAGACCAAAAAGTCAAAGTCAACCCCAGAAAAGTCAGCGGTCAAACCCGAAGTCGACAGCGAAGAATACTTAATGGGTCCACCCGTACCCATCTAATGGGTCGGGTCAGCCCATTAAGGTATATTATGAAGACCTTAAAGCCCAAAATCCTTAAATAGGCTCATATCCCTTATTAAACCTTACGACCGAAAACCTATTATATAAGCCTAATTGCACTTAACTTTGTTAACCCATTAACCTAACGGTTGTTTACATCACAAGGACCATGCATGTAATAACTCTTATAACTATCAGGGACTGAGTTTGCCAACTGCCAAAAACTTTTAACACACCAAGGACTTCACATGCAATTACACCATACAAACTCAAGGGCTTTATTTGCCAAACCCCAAAACTCACACCCTGCCCTTATAACTCAAAACAGAACAACCCGCCAAAACCCTATTAACACTATTCACTGTCTCTTTGTCCTCACCTGCAACACCAAGCCAAAAACCATAACTCCCTTATCTCACCCCACCTTATTGCACCTTGTATCCTTACTCACCTCATAGGCTAGGAACGAAGGGTCTTGATCATTCTACTTGGGCACCAAGACAAATTAAAGCCCAAGATTGATTATTGTGCTTTACTCACACAACAAACACAAGGCCTGAGCTCACTCAGTGAAGAAACACACTAAGGACTTAAGCTTTTAGTATAAATAAAAGTATTTGTAGCTTATTAAAGGAGGTTGAATGTTTGTAAAAAGCAGGAACTTGTAATATCAAAAATTTATCCATCTTTAATATATTGTCGTTTTAATTTAATTGCACTTTAAATTTCTGTCTTTAAAATTCCTTGTCATTTAAATTTATGCAAATTTACTGTTTTTCTTAAATATTTGTCATTTAAGATATTTGTCATTTAAATACTTGTTTTTAAGCTTTTTATAAGTTGTTAAGTCATTAAGACTTTACAAATGTTCTTCATTTTCTGTCGAAAAAAGTCAAAATCCTAATAAAAAATTCCAAAGAAAAACTGTCAAAGAAAGCAAGGAGCATGGGTTTAGAAATGATGGCCAATGTTTTAAAGCTTATGGTAAGCATTAGGATCTGTTTTTTAAGCTTGTGAGAGCTTAAATCTTGCCAAAAAGCCAAGGACTCTTTGTAAGTTTTCTTTTTAATTTTTGCTAATTTTTACTGTTCATTAGCTTATTTGTGTTTACCTTGTTGCTTATCTTGCTTTTTATCCTGATATTTATGCTTGTTTATTGTTTGTTATTTGCTAGCTTTGTTTTTTGTTTAAGATTTAAGTCAAAAATTCACTATATGCTTAATCTGCTTGTTGCTTATAGACCTTATTTAGTGATATTATTATTTGCTTTTATCTTAGTTATGCTCAACATTTGTTTGCTTGTTATCTGGTTTCAAAAGGCTTAGCCTTAAAACCCTTTAAATCAGCTTGAATTTGATTTTTCTTATTTAAAGGGGTGTTTGGGTCAAGGGTGAAAACGGGTCATTTGGGTATAAAAACCATTTGGGTCATCTTGGCCAAATTGCACAAGCTCTTTTTAATTGATTGAAGTTGTTTTCAGAGTTTTTTTTTTTTGTTGATTTTTAAGCCTTGTCTATAAGCACTTTGAAACTGTGGCTATAAATCAGTTTTAAAATGCTTATATGATTAAGACTTCAAAACCTGCCCTTAAGACTTGTTTTGAGTCCTTTTTTATGTCCTAGATGCAATTAGTTAAGTCTCTTTTGGTTTACTTGCATTTTTTATAATCTGTCCAAGTTTTTACAAAGTTTTTCATAGTCAAAACTGTCTCTTTTTCATTTTAAGTTATCAGATAGTGAAACTTGAGTTTAGCTCTTGAAAATTTGTGCACAATCTCACTAATTGGTGCACTTAATCTGTTTTAACTCAGTTTCTTATTTGGAGTCTATTTTATGGCTTATTTATAAGCATGCTTGTTGTCCCTTTTTCTTTACAAAATTAATACCCTGTGCAACCAGCTGTTTAACAACCCTTTTTCTTTGCTTATTTTTGATTCAAACTTTCTTTTTTTTGATGATTTTAGAAGCCCATAAGCTGCTCTTTAAGATAGTGTAGCCTTAAGACTCTTAGAGTCCCTTTTTGTTTGCTTAAATTTAAGCTTAAATCTGGTCCCCTAGGCTGCCTGCACTTGTTTGTGGCTTATAGCTTATTTTGATTTTATGGCTTATTAGTCTGCTGTTCCTTGCTTATTTTTGGTTCATAGAGCTTATTAGGTATATTGCACCATCTGTCTTTTGACAGCTTATTTTAGTGCTTATTTGTGGTTTATAAAAAAAGTGCTTTCATTAAAGTTTGTTGTTTACAGCTTATTTATAAGCTGTGTACAAAAGTTTTTAAAAAAGAGCAAAAAGGGGAAGGTGGAAGTCCAAGGTGAGCAGGGCTCGAACCCTGGACCTCACACCCTCAACCCTTATAACACACACACACTACCGCTGCGCCCTTGGGACTTTTTCGTTATAGTCCCAAGTGGTTTGATATTTAAGGGCATTTTAGCCTTTAAGCCATTCAGCCCTTTTGGGCTTATTTACGGCTTATTTATAAGCTGTTTGTCCAAGCTTTTATTTTTCTTGCAATCTTCATGACTTAAAGTATTTTCTTGCATTTTTTCAGAATTTTCCAATATCGTTTAGTATTTTTTATATTTAATTTTCATTAAAATCGTTTTTAATTCATAAAAAATTATAAAAAAGTCAAAAAAATATAATTCTTTTTTAGAAAATTTTCTTTTAACATTTAGGACTTAGGAAAATTAGATTTGCTTTCGTAGGGTTAAAATTGCAAAATTTGATTTTTTAAAGAACGGGATTGAATCCCGTTCACGTTTTTCGTGTTTTTAAGCTTAAATCACTTCCGTTTTTGGTCTAGTTTTCTTTGTTCTAGCTTTTTAGTCACTTAGGACCTATAAAAGTCAAAAAGATCATTTTAGGATTTAATTTTGATAAATTAGGGTTTTTAAGTCGCGTTTTAGGACTCCCGTTTGCGTTTTTAGTTTAAATTTGTGTTGCCTTAATTGTTTTTAGTGTAGATTGCATTAAATTTCCCGTAGACTTAGAAAAACAATCCAAAAATCTTTGTTCCATTCAAGCATCAATTATCAAACCGTCTTCCGACTTTCCATTGCATTCCTCGTTGGGGATAACGACCCGGGAATCATACTTCCGGATTTTCTACATTGAGATTTTTGACTATCCTTATTATAAGTATTATATATTTATTTATATATATATTTAAAAGGGTTAATCAGAACTGTCAAATTTTGGCGCCGTTGCCGGGGAGGAGTGCATATGATTGTTGTTCCGTTTGACAATTTGTGCTTTGAAGATCCTTCCTTGTGAAGTTATTTTCTTTGTTATAAAATATAAAAAATACAAAAATATTTTTCATTTCTTTCTAGTATATATAAAACAAAGAAAAACCAAAAATATAAAAACATTGTCCATAAAAAGAAATAAAATTCACCATCAATATAATACTTTCAACTAAAGTATTATCATTAATAAGTTCCCGAACAAAAGATTCAAAAACTTACGTTTTGTGTCACTTGCGAGGTACGGTTCACCTTTGAAAGATAAACAAACTCAAAGAGGGGTATAAGGCGGGTTGTTTCGAGGAACTACGAACCTAAAGGAGAAAGGTTTTTAATAGCTTTGCGCTTTCCTACTCCTCCGCTCCTTTGTGCGTTTTTCTTTTAGAGAGTTACCGAGAAGCTTGTTGATTATTAGGATTTAAGTTGTCTTATCTCATTGTCCGTTATTAAAATAAATTGTGAATCAATTGTTGAAAAACCAAAAAAGTAGTATAATTTTTCTTTTTATATTTTAGTGCATGCGCACTCGTTCTCAATACCGTAACCATCAACAACAACAAGTCCTACCGACTTTTGTTGAACCATTTGATCTTGAGGAACCTATTGATAATCCAGCTCCTCTTGTAGTTACGATGGCCGATAATCATACTATGGTTACGAGGATGCAATCGTTGTTCCCGCGATCACCGCGGACAACTTTGAGCTTAAACATGGTTTGCTCACTCTTGTTGGAGACCTGGTTCATGGTCTATATTGTCGACAATGTGCTCTAATACGAAAGACATTGGAGGAAGTTTTTCAAGATTTCCAAGACACTTCCGAGTCATCCGATGACGATACTAACTTTGTTAATGAAAATCAAGAGCCATTCGTTGTCAATCAAGACCCCGGTAAAAATTCTTCGCAAAGTCCTCCACAAATTAACCATAATTGTTGTTACGAGTGTGGTGATTCGTTAGATGGAATCTTTTGTCAATGGATGCACATGTAAGAGTCTTGTGGAAAGGTGCTCATATTGGTTATAATTGTCCACCGCAAGTTCCGATTATCTCTAAACCGGAACCATGCAACAATCAAACCATTAATAAGTTCCCCGATCCCAGACTTAAGCCAAGTGTTTACACTATCCGACATCCTATTTCGGAGATGGAGAAATTCATTCACCTTATGATTCCAACCTAATTTTGTTGATGATCCCTAACGTTTTCAATCCCACCCTCCACAACCTCCTATGTATTCTTGTGAATTTTGTGGAACGATGCTCGTTATGGTCACTATTGTACACCTCAAGTTTTTCCGTTTATCTATCTGGAACCGTGTTACAATCAGACTTTAATTTCCCGCAAGATTTTCATGATTTAACAACAATACTTTGTTGTGAAAATTGCGGGGGCCCGCATGAGACTTTTGAATGTCAACTGTTGAATTATTATGAACCTAATACCGTGTTATGATTCAATTATTTTCCGGTTTATGACCAATTTGATAATTTCCACCCCAACAATACCTTTGGTTTGTGAAAAATTGCGGCGGGACCTCATTAGACTATCATCAATTCCCAACAATGATTATTCTTTCAATGATGACGATTTCTCCTACGTGAGGATATCGATTATGTCCGATGCATCACCTCCCGATGCTGAGATCGTCAGCTCAGAGGTGGTGGAGATTGTTATCACGAAAGTTGGAGGGATCGATGATGATATTCTTCTAACAATTAAAGACGATATCCTTCGTGAAAAATTGTTAAATGTCAATCTCCTTATTGCTAACATCGAAGCATTAAAAGATAATCCTGCTCCATCTTCCGATTTTGTGACCAAGTCTTCCTCCACATCTATTAACCTTTTCTTGGATGAGACTAACACCTTCGATAATTCTTCACCCGAATCTGAAACTTTCTGATTTGATTTAGAAGAGAATAGTAATGGCAATACCACTACGAGATCTGATTATTCTCTTCCGGTTTAATGAAGCTTTTTATTCTATGAATGATCATATTAAAGAAAAGATAGTGGCTGTACACTACTCATGCTGAAATTTTCTCAATATATTTCATTCATCATTAATCTTCGATCAACATCCATTTCCTCCTGCGATAAAGGAAGTGATTTGTTACATGAGGAGTTCGAGCTATGAAGCTTGCTTCACATCATATCTTCACCCGGAGTAAGAACATTTCTGCTTTAAAGAATAACCGAGATGGGGGCAATCTTACTATGGATGTGGTGAATGATATTTTCCCAACAAGAGAACCAAGAGTTCATGTGCCTAATGTTTTACCTACCCATCCCACCCTTCACCTGGATATGGATTTCATACTTTTAAGTGAACCTCGTCTTCGCATATATAGTATGGATCTTTCTTCCTTTTCTCACGTATCTCCAGTTGCTCTACACAATCTTCTCGTCCAGTGGGAATGGAAGATACCATTTTTGACCCTGGCAATCCTCTTATCATTCATTATGCCGGGTAATCTCATCAGTGTGGGATCTTTCATGAAATTAATGTTTTATCCCAAACCACTTGACTGAAAGTTCGAATGAAGATTTTATCGTTCCACTTGCTCCCACCATGGACCAATGAATTCCAGGGGTCAGTCGAGCTTGTGACTCGGTTAAACAAAATCAAGGCCTTCTTGGTGGCAACCTTTGCTTATCCATTCTTTCTTCTTTCTAGTTGCTATAAGTGTAGTGTGTTGTTTGAGGCTCCGCATCTTCCATTATCCTGTTTTTGTGTTTTGTGTTTATTGTCTAGGATTGCCCTGAGATTCATGAAGCCTCTTCGTGCTCGCGTTTGTCTTCATTCACAAGAGCTATCAAATCAACAGCTTCAATTGGAATCCGATATCCAAATCTTATCGACTAACGTTTATCTTTAAGCATACTTAATAAACGGCTTAGGATTTACGTAGAGACCCTTCGTAAAACATTGAGGAGAATGTTTCATTCTAGTATGGGGGGTCGTTCGATTTGATTGTACCTGCAGCCGTTGTTCTCACATAAGCCCGTTTTTACCGCCAAAATTTCAAAAAAAAATGAAAATTTTTAAAAAAAATTCAAAAATAAAATAAGTGTTTTGTCACAATTTTTGACTTTCCTAGTGAGTAAAATAAGAATAAATTTTGAGTTGAGCTAAACCATGATTTTTGGAATCTTGAAGAGCTCATGTGTGTAATTTGTTTATTAGTATATAAGCAAAAAATAGCCTTAGTTCAAATTTATACTTGAATTGTTTCAAAAAGGAAGCTCCTTCTCAAAAAGAAAAAAAAATGATGATATGTTGAAGAATGAAAAAATATAATAAATATAAACTGTGGGCTAATAAAAGTTTGTTGTATCTTGCCGGCTCACAACCGATGTTGCAGTCTTCAAAAGAAAGGCCCATAGTAAGATAATATACGAAGTCGATAAAAAGTTTGCTGCATCTGCCGGCATCACAACCGATGTTGCAGCCTTCTAAAAGTCGCGGGTTAACAATGCATCAATGTTTAATTATTTAAGTGTGAATTAATAAATAATCTCTTTTTGTTAAAATCAAATAATGCATTTGAAATTTGACTATGTGCATTTTATAAGCTATTGTATAAACGAGAAACCTGAGATTTTGAAACCGAAGGTCCGTGAGTCCCGATACTAGTCTCTGTGGGGTGTCAAAAGCCCTTGTCACTTAACCGCAATGTTGGATTCCGAGACAAAAGTCGCTACATGGGATGATCTCGCCTTCAAACTTATTATTCTCAAGTGGAATGTGAAACATAGAATTTTGCAAAATGTTGATCCATGGTTGAAATTCATAATAGCACATTCACCTAATGTAGAATAAATGTCGGGAGTGCAAAATTTACAAGTTACAAATATGAGTAGTGTTGGCATCTTAACTGATATTTAACTGTGATTTCGTTTAAATCTTGGTTTGGAGCGAGTGAAAAGTCGGGACGAAGAATTTTCGCTTATCCGGCATTCCCCAGTATCGAAATGCATCTTGTTCTATGTTCCCTAAAATAACGAAAGTCAAACGTTCTAGTTAGTTGCTTAATATGAAAAGTACAAAAAAATGAGAAAAATAAAAAATACAAAAATATGTGTAGGAATAAGAGTATATATTTAAAAAATGGTAAAGACGGGGCTTTTCAAAACAAAGATATTTCTTTAATTTCCTCTGATGAACAACATATCTTACTTTTCGAGGTTACTTATTCGATTGGGGATCGAGATTCTTAGTTTTTTCTAATGCTTACTTATAAGCATTGTGTGAGGACACGATAGAATAATCTTAGTAGGGAGATTTGGTATGTGTTTAATTACACATACCTTTTACTTAATAAAATGACCCTAAACGACCAAAAACGCACATAAAATGCCATAAATATGCTTGTTTTTGTGTTTGTACTGTGCAGGTACCGGATATTCACTAAAGGACAAAAACGAAGCCAAACCTGACAAAACCGAGAGCGGAATTGAAAAGAGCGCGAAAAACCGAGGCCAAAGGTACAAAAGGGTTAAAAACGGAGCTAAAACGGACCATTCCGAATCGATGTCACAACGTTGTGCATTTCATAAAGTCCAGACGAAGTCAAAGTCAACCTCGGGATATGGCGTTGGAAACGGCATTGAAAACCGAACCCGAAAACCTAAAATGCTAAAAGTAGGCCCACGCATACCCACCTAGTGGGCCCGGGTCAGCCCACTTATATAAACTTTAAATAAAACCCGGCCCAATTTCCCTTTTTAATTATAAACCCGCTGATCCGTCCAAATTAACACATATAATATACGTAATATATTAATACATACTAATAAGGATAGGCCAATAATTGTATAGTATAGTATTTTCCGTCGGGTTAAGAAATTCACTTTTAACCAAAGTGAAATCTCAAAAAACCTTCCGGGTCGTTTCCTCGACGAGAGGTGAATGGAAATCTACGTTCAAGTTGTAAATTGAGCTTGAATAGCATAAAAGTTTTTGATTTGGTTTTTTAAATCTACTAAAACGGAAAGCATATAAAAGGGAAGCTAATCTTTTGGTTTTAAACAATTTTTTTATACTAAAAATTAAACTAATATTTAAATCTATAAGATTATACTAAAAATGATCTAAAAATATAAATGACTAAAATGCTTGCTAAGTGACGTGAAATGTTCATTAAGTGTGGGCTTAGGTTTAACTAAGTAAAATGAAATGCTTAAAAATAAATGACAAGAAATTAAATCGCATTAAAAATAAATGACAGAATAGTTAATCGAAAGAAAATACTATGACCTAAAATATTTTTTAAATCTTTTTAAACCCGCACCTAAATTCCAAATCACTAATCACTTAACAAGCACTACTAAATCTACTCACTACTCATAATGAAATAAAAACTAAACATTTTAAACATAAAGCTACACTAAGCATGGTATAAATCAAATAGGCAAACATAAAATAAAACAATAAAATAAAGCTACACTAATTAATTGAAAAAGGAATAGAAAATGAACCGAATTGGAGACCCGCAATTAAAACGAATACCACCCGATTTATTTAACTAAAACAACTAATCAAAGTCGGTCTAGCTAAATAAACCATTAAGCTCCTCACCTAATGAGATGGCCGGTACCAAAAATTAAAACAAGGAAATATAAACTGTTATCAGTTATAATAATAAGACAATTGCAACTTGCAATTTCGTACAACTCTCAGATGTGAAATCTTAATTTAACCAACAAAATCCAAATTTCAAAACTCAAACAAGAAGTGGTCAAAGATGTCCATACGTGGCCCAAAAGAAATAAGAATTAGTCCAAATTTAAACCAATTGTGTCCTAGTTAATTTCCTCTAGCCAAATACTTTCAGTTTTAACAATCTTAACTAACTCTAATGAGCTACAGCTCAGATCGAATAAGCTCTTCACTAATAAGGTAAAATAAGTCACGACTTTACTTATACAAACAACTAAAAATACGATCTAACTAAAATTACCAAACCATTCGACTCAAATAAGCTCTAATCAATTCACAATCGAGTTGATTCCTATATAAAGGCTAAATATGCAAAAGAGATTAAGCAACTAACATTAGCATAAATGAATAAGAAGCGCTTCAAAGTAAACTTAATAAGCTTATGAACAAAATCACAACAAGGAACATGACAAAATAACTAAAGAAAAATAAACTAAAAACAAGATCCACAACCTAGATTACTAAATAAGCCCAATCGTAAATGAAATAAGTATTCAATAACATCAAAAGGCAAAGAAAAAAACAGCTACAAGGACATAGAATAAGCTATAAGCATACTAACTAATCAAATGAGAAAATAATAATACAAATAAGCTCAATGAAAGTCCGGATCTAATATTTTAAACTTACACTAAACCAAATAGGATGAATAAGAAAACTTATTATTTTCAGAAAAGTAATAACGTCCTATTTATAACAAAACGAAATAGCATAGCAATAAGCTAAATCCGAGCTATTTAACTTGTTACTTTGAAAAGTTCTTAAAAACTTTTGATAATGAATCGAATTAACTTGGAAAGCTAATAGAAGTCATTATTTAAGCTTTTGAGGACTTTTGATACTAATAAGCCACGGAAATAAGCTCGAAAGAAAAAAATAAGATTATAGAATAAGCATCACGAAAAGTAGATTTAACGAAATAAAAAGCAAAACGAGATCTTCAATGAATTTTAAACCAACATTATTCTTAATACTTTAAAACTTGGCAAAATAGAAAGGTACAATAAGCTGTAAAATTAAAATAAGCAGTTACAAACCTAAGATAAGCTAAAAACTTAAAAACTAAACTAAAAAAATATGAAAAAAACTGGTAAAATGAGGGGAGGCGAGTTGAGTTTTATAGGTGGAGAATGGTTGAAAGCGTAAATATGCTGCTAATCATTGTGAAATACTCAGCCAATCATTGGCTTGAATTCTTGTACCCACGGATTGGGGAGTTGAAATCCTTGATCCAACCGCTGACCTTGCTCCACGTGGCTTTTTTTTCTGCTTCATTCTTACACACACACTTTTGACTGTTGGATCATATTCTTTACAAATAGAATGAATTGGAGTAAAATGAAAAATCTTTCGCCACGTGCCGTCCATTTACTTGTCCATTCTTTTGCTAATGCGTGGTCACGTGAGGTTGAAGAATTAATTTCGTTTTGCACGTGTCCACGTTTCATATCGTCTATGCTTAATTTTCACACAGCATCTCTGTCTATTTGATTTATATATTTGCAAAATTTTGAAATGAGTTTAATACATTGCAGTACACGTGTCATCTTATTTTCTTCATTTTACTTCTTTGAAATGAGTTTGCACGTGATGCTTGTCTATCACTAAATTCCTTTCATTTCATTTAAAGTTACTTGTTTAATGGGCTTATGTTGGGCCTTGGCTGGTCCGGCCCATAAAATGGGTTACGAGCCAACCCAAAAATATCCGAGAGCCGTTGTACTCGTTTTCTCACGCTCTTTTTATTCTCGTGTTCGGCTTTGTCCGCTTTTGTCTTTATTTTTGTCATTTTCTTGATATCCGATACCTACACATACACAAACACAAAAACAACATATTTTTGCAATTTTTATTATGTTTTTGGTCTTTTGGGTTCGTTTTACAAGGTAAAAAGTATGTATAAAATAGCGAATACCAAATTCCCCCATACTAAAGTATTGTCGTGTCCTCACGCAATGTAATAAATTCAAGCTTAAAACTAAAAATTTTAATCCCCTTAAACTAATCACTTTGAAAAGTAGCAAAGTGCTCATCTAAAGGAATTAAGAAATCAAAAGTTAAGAAACGCCCCGTTTTTCCATTTTCAATATTTTTTATTATATTTTTTTTACTTTTTTATAACTTTCCATCACTTCATAACATTATTTTTTATTATTATTATTATTATTATTATTATTTTTTTTTTAATACTTAGGATCATAGAACAAGCAAAATAAATTCATCGTCCCCAACTTTCACTTTTCCATACTAAGCTTAAAAACAAGATCATTGTCAATTACAAGTCATGACACTAACACTACTCATAAATACTAATTGTGTACTTACTTTTCCTCCCTCAAATCCTACTTTTGTATCTCAAGATTTTACTTAAGTCATATACCCGAAGGCTCTTTAAGACTTGTGTTTCGATATTTGTTAATTCTAAAAATAAAGCGTAATGGTTAAGAACGCAATAATTAGCTTTTATTAGGCTACTTAAGCAAGGCACCATTCATGTTATATACCCTAAGGCTCTTTAAGACATGA
>BQNB010142259.1:0-17158 GCA_026074375.1 Tanacetum coccineum | reverse complement strand
CATAATTATTCTCAAAATAATTATTTAATACTTGATCGATGTAAACATTTAATCGTTTGATGCCCGTTTACATTGAACGAAAATTTTTAGCCTACGCGATTTAAACTTAATTCATAAAATTACAAGCAAACGCGTACGACACTAAACATAAATAGTAGGTTTATCGACGTCGTCAATGTCTTGAAAACACAGGGTGTTATAGCTACTTATAAAAGAGGTTTAGCAACTGTAGAAGAACAACTTATCACATATAGAAAGAATGAGGTTCTTTTTAGTGAAGAAGTTGCAGTTCTTAAAAGGGAAGTAGCTTGTAAAGATTATGAAATAAATGTACTTAAAAGTGAGTTTGAAAAAGTTAAAGCAAGAAAAAGAAGGCATTGGATTTAAAATTGAGAAATTTGATAAAGCCTCAAAAGATTTAGACAAGTTGTTAGGAAGTCAGATAACTGACAAAAGTAAAAAGGGTTTGGGATATAGTGTTGTTCCTCCACCTCATCCTTTAATCTATAATAGACCTAAAAAGCTTTATCTGTCTTATTCTGGTCTTGATGAATTCAAAGAGCCTAAATTCAAAGGTTATGGTTATGAGAATAGTAAGCAAGAGTCTAACATAGTTTGTAATAAAAAAATCAGATGATTCTAAGGAAAATTATGATGACTCTTTGGTTAAATAACATGTATCAAAAGACTCAAGTAGCTTTGTTGAGTCTTTACTTAATGTTGATAAAGAAACTGTTTTTCCTGTTGATAAATAGGTAGAGTTTGTCAAACCTAAAAATCATGAAAAACCAGTTAAAAAGTCAGTTAGGTATGCTGAGATGTATAGATCATAAACTCCTAGGGGGAATCAAAGAAATTGGAATGGACAGAAGTCCAATCAACTAGGAAGTGATTTTGTGATGTATAACAAAGCTTGCTTTATTTGTGGGAGTTTTAATCATGTACAAGCTCAATGTAAATACCATCAAAGGGAAAGGATGGTATATAGGAATAATTATAACAGGGTGAACTACAACTATACTACCAATAGGACTCACCTTAATGCTCAAAGGAACATGGTTCCAAGAGCAGTTTTAATGAAAACTAGCCTAAAAACTATTAATACTGCCAGGACAGTTAATACTGCTCATCCCAAATCTACAGTTTTTAGTGCTAAACCAATGCCACGTTTTTCAAAAATAGCACAATCAACTATAAGAAGGCCCTTTCAACCAAAAACAGTATTAACCAACAAAAGGTTTACCCAAAAAGTTAATACTGCCAAGGCACAAGCAGTTAATACTGCTAGGCTAAAAGCAGTTAAAACGGCTAGGACAAATTATGTAGTTGTTAATGCTGTTAGGGTTAATCAGGCAAATGTTGTAAAGGCCTCAACATGTTAGGTTTGGAGACCTACCAAACCTGATAGTGCATCAATCACCTTGAAGAAATATAATTACATTGATGCACGAGGCAGATCCAAGTCAGTGATGGCTTGGGTCCCTAAAGGAATCTAATTTCCTTATTTTTATGTGCAGGGTAAGCCAAAATAGGATGACACATGATTGGTTGAAAGTGGATGCTCAAGGCACATGACTGGGAACATAGCTTATCTCTCATATTTCAAAGAATTTGATGAAGGTTATGTTACATTTGGGGAGGAGCACATGGTGGTAGAATTTCTGGTAAAGGAACACTTAAAATTGATAGTCTTGATTTTGAAGATTTACACTTTATCAATGAGTTAAAATTTAACCTTTTTAGTGTCTCACACATGTGTGACAAAAAGAACTATGTCCTTTTTACTGACACTGAATGTCTTGTCTTATCTCCTAATTTTAAGTTGCCTGATGAAAGTCAGATACTTCTTAAAATTCCTAGAAAGGACAACATGTACAGTTTTGATATGAAGAACATTGTTTCTAAAGAGAGTTTAACTTGTCTTGTTGCAAAGGCTACATCAGATGAATCAATGCTCTAGCATAGGAGACTTGGTTACATTAATTTTAAGAACATAAACAAGCTTGTTAAGGATAATCTTATAAGAGGATTGCTTACAAAATATTTTGAAAATGACCAAACTTGTGTTGCTTGTCTTAAAGGGAAGCAACACAAAGTTTCTTATAAGTCAAAATTTCTGAATCCAATTACTAAGCCTTTGTTTATGCTTCATTTAGATCTGTTTGATTCAACTTTTATGAGTAGTTTAATGCATAAGAAGTATTGCTTAGTAGTCACTGATGATTATAACAGGTTTACATGGGTTTTCTTTTTAGCATCTAAGGATGAAACCAATGAGGATTTTAAGAACTTTATAAAGATAGAAAACCTAGTGGAATAAGAAGTAAAAAATAATCAGAAGTGATAATGAACTGAGTTAAGAATAAAGTTATGGGATGATTTTTACAGAGGAAAAAGGGATTAAGAGGGTATTAGTGTAGCCAGGACTCCTCAGCAAAATGGTGTGCTGAGAGGAGGAATAAGACACTAATTGAGGCTGCTTAGAACAATGTTAGCTGACTTAAGTTACCTACCACATTTTGGGCTGAAGCAGCTAGCATGATTGCTATGTACAAAAATAGGGTCTTAGTAGTCAAGAAAAAACGCTCATAAACAAGTCACTATGAATTTTTAGAGGTTTTAAACTGCTCTAAGCTTTTATGAGACCATTTGGATGTCATGTTACTATTCATAATACTTTAGATAGTATAGGCAAGTTTGATGGCAAAGTGATGATGGTTTCTTTGTTGGATTTCTTCGAGTAGTAAAGCTTTTCTAGGGTATACACACTAGAACCAGGAGGGTAGAGAATACTTGCTTATTGGTTTTTAGAGAATAAGCCAATGATAAAAGGGAATGGTCAAAGTGGCTATTTGAATTGATTCTCTAACCCAATCTATGAATTATGTACCAGTTGCTGCATAACAATCATTATGAATCTGCAGGTACCACAAGAAGAATTTAATGCAGGTACATCAGAAGAATATCAGTCAAGATTGCCTTGTGATGCACAATTGGATCAAGATTGCCTTCATACTTTGATTCAGCCTACCCAAGATGTTGATATGGTAAACCAAAATCTGCTGCTGATGATCAAAAGCAGGATGGAGATGGTCTAGATAATGAGATGATACAAAAGATAAGTCTGATTATGATAGCCAGTCCTAAGACGTTAATGCTGCTGGACAACTTTGTTAAATACTGCAGTTCTGATGTTTACTTACTGGTAGCTTTAAAAATTAATGTTGTTGGTCCATCTGTTAATACTGCTAGTTCATATGGATCAAGATAACCTAAAGACATGTTCACTATGGGAGCGAGGTTATACACTTGAAGCCACTCATATTGAGTTCTTCAGTGATGAAGATGAACCAGAGTTGATTTGGGGAACATTACAACCAAAAAAATTATTTTTTTTTTTTCCTTACAGTTCCAAAACCACTCCCAATTCAGTATAATTAAAGATCACCCAATTGAAAATTGTGTTTGGTGATGTGAAGTCAACTGTTCAGCCAAGGAATGATAAAAACTACTTCTGAACAAGGGTTCTCGTCCTGTATATGAACATTTAATACACATGATACTTGATTCTTGTTTATATGCTGGTTGCCTATCACAGACAGAACCCCAGTATTGATTAAAGCTCTATCTGTTTTCATCTGGGGTGGATAGCCAATGTAGGAAGAAACTTCTGCAATTACAAACTCCAACAGGTTTGGGATATTGGGGATTTGCCTATTGGAAAGGGTCCATTTGGAATAATAAATAGGTCTTCAGAAACAAGAGATTAAAGAGGGATTGTGATAGGAATAAAGTAGGTTGGTTGCACAGGGTCCATTGACAAGAAGAAGGTATAGGAATATGAAGAAGTTTGCTTCCTGTGGCAAGAACTGAGGGCAATAGATTGTTTTTTGGCCTATGCTTTTTTATGGGTTTTTTGGTATAATCAACATGGATGTGTAATAGTGATTCTCTTATATGGAACTATTTAGGGAAGTGGTTTATGTTACTCAACACCTGGATTTAAAAGATCTGACCATCCAGACAAAGTTTACAATGTGGTCAAGGCACTTGATGGTTTGAATAAGCACCAAGAGCATGGTATTGAAACCTTGGCTAACTTTCTTTTGGGCAATAGGTTTAAATGAGGGAAGATTGATCAGACATTATTTATCAAGAAGCAAAAAGGAGATATTTTGATTGTACAGGTTTTTATGTGATGACTTATCTTTGGCTCTACAAACAAGGATCTGTGTAACTGGATTTGAAAAGCTTCATTAAAGGATAAGTTTCAGATGAGTGTTATGGAGAACTTACTTTCTTCTAGGATTACAGTACAATAGAATGGAAGATGAATATTTATCAGTCAGGAGTAAATATGTAGCTGAGATTTTGAAAGAAATTCAATCTACACTGATGTGAAGTTGCTTAACTCCAGTTGACTTAGAAAAAAGCCTGTAAGTCAAGATGGAGGTGCTGATGATTTGATGTACATCTTTATAGACTATGATTGGGTCTTTAATGTTTTCTCACAGCATTCTGGCCAGATATATGTCTTGCAGTATGTGCATGTGCCAGTATTTCAAGTTACTCAAAGACATCACATCTTGCAGTCAAAAGAATTTTTAGATATTTTGAAAGGTAAACCTAACTTTAAGCCTTTGGTATTCTAGGGATTCTCCATTTGGACTAGTTGCTTTATACTGATAGTGATTATGATGGAGAATCTAAGATCAGGAGTTCTACTACTGGAGGTTATTCAGTTTTTGGGAAACAGTTGAATCTTGCAGTGCAAGAAGCAAACTGTGGTTGCCACCTTACAACTAAGTGAATATGTGGCTACTGCTAGTGTTGTGGAACAAGTACTTAGATTCAAAACCAATTGCTGGATTATGGGTATAATTTCAAGCTTACTGTCATTAATTATTGACAATAACAATACTATCTACATTATTGAAAATCTGTTCACATTCTAAAAACAAAACATATAGAGATTAAACATCATTTTAATATGAAGATTGCAATGCTAAAAAGTTAATTCAAATGGTTAAAATTCATTTTGATAATAATGTTGCAGATCTTCTTACAAAAGGTTTTGATGCAAGAAGGGTCAGTACTTGGTCGCAAGTTTTGAATGTTAATTCTTATATGTCTACTCGCTCTTTATGTCTTTAAAAAGTTTTTTAACGGATAGTATTGTAGTCCTTGTCTAATTAGTTACTTGCTATTTAGTACTTAAGACCTGCTTTGTTAAAAATGTAGGTCATACTTAATTACTGTCAAAGAAAATATACTGGATTGTGTATTTTGAGCTATGTACTCCCAACTTGCAGGTAAAGCATATTGATTACCGATGTGATGTTTCACCTCGAAGAATGGTTAGGTATGTTAATGTTTTGGATAACAGTTTTTAAATCTTTGTCATGGGTATGATAAATAAGGATCCTTATGATTCTCACATGTTATCTAGTCTTTTCTAGCGTGCTTGTGATGTATAGAGCATGTTGCTTGTATAATTTATTGAAGACAGAGTTAATTTGTTGACATATGTTAATACTGGCTAGGCTGAAAATTACTACTTGCCATGCAAAAAGTAATTGCTGTTGGTGATGACATGTGAGCCAAAGATACAACTGTTGAGCAAATTCTTATCCCTTGAAGCATTGTTTGACGGGAGGCTACTATGTTAATATACAGTCAAAGCAGATGGAAGGATTTGTAATATCAAAAAGTTTTTTGTTTTGTTAAAAAGAAGTCAAAACATCTAGGCATGTCATAGAGGTCAGGACACCAAGATACCTCAGTCTAGTAGTCCCCCTATAAAGGTGGTAATGAGGTATGTCATAAGGAGGTGGGTGACCAGAATCGGAAAGGGCTGCACTTCTGCTTCTAGTTAGAAGCATGAGCAGGACAGTGGTATACATCAAAATACGACCCAATCCATGGAACACTAAATGGATCAAGTCCTTAGGGAAATTGATTCAGGTAGTGGTCCCATGTGCAAAATTACCATATTAGGGGATGTAGTTGCTCTAAACTAGGTTTAAGACTACATCTAAATAGTCCAATGATCCACCTCTCTCAAGAGGTTACACACTTGGAAGTGGATTGAGGACAGTATGAAAACTATGGAATGATTGGTACTATGTAACAAAACTGTCAAATGTTGAATAAAAATAGAAGAGTGATTTGGTGAGCCAAAAGAAAAGAGAGATTAAGTGAGCTTTAAAATAGAAAGAGATATATTTGAATAAAAACAGAAATAATGTGATTATTTGTGAGCAAAAGAATTGAGATGATATTGTGAGCATAAAAACAGAAAGAGAGCTTGTGAGAAGGAATCATTTATGATCGAAGTCTTTTTTGGAAAGAAATTGAAATTAGTGCTGCAGGTAACTTTAAAAAACTTAATGTTGTTAGTCTTAGGTTATTGGGTTACTTCTACCTGTTCGGGCCATAACATTGTTGCTGTCAGGTTTTAAGTTAATGTGCTAGTCCTAATTTAGTGCTGACTACAGTTCAAGTTAATGCTGTCTGAGGGTGAGTCTATAAATACTTTGACTTGGTCTCGCGGATTCTCATCCTTGAGTTTATTTATTTATATATATATATATTTAAAGGGTGAGTTTCGGCGAGTCAAGTACCTTATGTGCTAGATGTTTTTCATATGAATTGGATGCCATCATCATTTTGAACAGGATGTCCTACTACACGTATTCATCGTCAGCAGCTTGATCAAATGGTGTTGTTGAGTACTTTGGCATTTTCTCCTTGGAAGCATGATCTTGCTTGATTTAAATGATCTTGAACACATCTTTCTGCGGGTATTGTTGTATAAGTTCTTTAGTATGTCTCTGGAGCACCTTTTGAAGTGTGTCTCCTAAACTTGATCTAAGATACTTATCTACAGCTTATGGTACATGAGATTTGATTGATTCAAGGATTGCTGGAGTATGATCAACTTGTTTTAGTTCTTTGACATCTTTCTCCAAGTCAGATACTCTTTGCAAGACAGCATTAAATGCTTCAGATTTGGGAACTTGATTAGCTTGAGCTGGAGTTACTAGAACTTCTATAGCTGATAGTGGAGGTTCTGTTGGTGTAGATGGTGGTATTTGAGTTGGTTCAGGTATAGCAGACACTTTGACTTGATGAAATGGTTCTTGCTGAATAGAAGGAACTTCTTGTTGGATTTGAATATCCAACAAAGAATTGATCTCTGCTTTGACATTTTCTTGAATAGTACCAATAAGAGACACATTAGGAGATTTATTAAGGAACTGATTAGGAAAGTTGGAAGAAACAGAATGACTGGAGGTGGATTGAAGCAGTTGGGCTTCTCTTTGTGTGTTGCCGAGACAAAAACCCCTACTTGTTTATCCCCAGCTTAATCATCTTCTTGTTTCTCTTCATCAGCCTTGAGTTCTTCATCGGCCTTTTGTTCTTCAACTTTTTCAGAATTTTCTTCGTGTTCTTTATCAGCATCAATCTTGACTGCATCAGTTAATGCATAATCATCATTGTCTGATTCTGTTCTTTCATCATCAGTGTTCTCTATATCAATACACTTATCATCTTCTTCATCTTCATTAGTAGAGACCTACGGAATCTCTTCAACTAGTTTATCTTTTTCATCAAACAAGAATGTTTCATCATCTGTTAAACCCTAATCATCTAGATTATCTTAAGCTTCACTCTTGTCTTTTGTCTCATCCAAAACCTCAGGTGAAATACCAGCTCCTTCATCTGAGACTATAGATTTTCCTGTTGGCTCATCTGGAACCTCTGGTGTAATACCAACTCCTTCACTTGAGCCACCAGATTGATGCTGGAATCTGCTTTTACGTTTGCTGGCCTTGATTGCTTTCTTGGTGTCAATTTCTAACTGTGCTATATCAAATAGCAATTCAATTCCTTTGAGCTTCTGAGACTGTTATCCCATGTATTTAATCCATTACACAACACTAATCTTTACCAAATTGCTAGAAAATGAGAAGAAATCTTAGAGAGAGAAACAAGGAAAGAAGATTAGATTAGAGATGGAGAGTTACAAGTGAATGAAAATTGTAACCAACACCCTTCACCAAGTGTGGTGAAGGGAATTTATACCCTAGCCTTCTAGTTGGCTCATGGGCTTTCTTAACGGGCCGGGCTTGGTTTAACTTGGGCTTTGAGCCCGAAACACGGACAATATTAGATTACAATCCAAGCCCGTTGAACCCGACTAGCCTATTACAATACAAGACCTAGTTTGACTTTCTTAGACCGATAACATTCTTGTTTGACTTAATATAATTAAGGCTAACAATCTCCCCCAATGTTGAGGTCTCTTTCTTCAAACTTCTCTGTATCACCGATGACATTGAAGATATGACGTTTAACGTTTATGCTTTGCCTTGTTATGGTCTTGTCTTGTTTGTAATGGCTTTGTTCATCCATGCTTTGTGATCTTGATTTTGAGCCTTTATCTTTTGACTTTGAATTCTTGAGATCGTTATCTTGCATCATCTCCTTGACTTGAATCATCTTGATTTGACTTCCTTGATCAACTTGTGCTCTTGACCAACATGCTCATACTTGTTACATTCTTGTTTGACATATGTGATTATAAGTCTAACAATCTCCCCAATTGATGATTCTTTATTTGACTTTGAGGCTCTTTGATGGTGGGGAAGATTAGAATCAACTATCTTGACGTTGAATGATTGACTTTGAAAGCTTGAGTATGAGCATGTGGTTTATGAATCCGACTTCGCTGGAATGAGGCTGCAACACCGTCGTCTAAACCTGAAATAAGACAGTTAGCAATAAAAGATGAATATGGCTTTGTCATTCATCTTGACTTCGGTTGCATTAACCTCCGGTTTCCCGTTTTATAGTATAAATACTATACCTGTGATCAGGTAGATTCAAAGAATCTCCTTGACAGGGTTTCCAGCTCAAAGCGTAGGATCTTCTAACACAGATGTATTAGATTCACCATGCTTGCTAGTTCTCATTACCGGAACGTCTCAAAGCAGACAACACGGTAAGAGTGAATCAGATAGTTACTATCTTTCTGATTAAGTCGTCAATTCATTTACTGGACCAAAATTGATATCCAGTTATCACAAGCTTGATTCATATAGAATCTTGCAAGTCACCTACCAAGAGCTTGTTTGATGTTGGCTCAAGCAGGATTTCCATCTTCACTGTGAATACTTAAGTATCACTCGGATGTTCTGGCAAGATCTCAAGGATAATGCGTAGGACTCTTTGTTACAACTTGTGAACTTTATGGTGTTCAACAAGTGTATTTTGACATTGTGTCCTAATGAGATTTATAATTTGATCTCTAGACTCGATTTGTGCACTTTTGGTTTTAGTAATCGGAGGCTGGAGCAGACTGCCACCTATTCAATATCAACAATCTCGGAGTGAGATGTCAATAGATAACATGTGTATCTCCGTGACAAATGAGACAAGTTTCTTTTGAGAGAAACCCGAATGGCTGGGAAGGGTTGTGCATTGCATCACTGGGTCCATGATGTCGTCTTCAATATCAACAATCATCTTTGTGATTTTGATAGATTATGTATTGACCCGGTTTCTGCCTAAGTTATGTGGAGGGCTTCTTTCTTTTCACCCTTTATCCATACATTTCTTTTTCATTCTTCAACCCCTTCAATGCTTACCGAGACGTCATTACTAACACCTTGTTGTGATTGTTCCAGTGTTAGCTCAATCTTAGTCTGCATTTTTCCCGTATACACATTCTTCTCCAATCATACCTAAGGACTGCTATTTCTAACTATGGAGTGTCCTTGGGTAGATCCCTCCGGTTCTGGTTGGATCGTAGGACTTATACCTAACCTAACCACCTTATGACTTCAGAATCGTCGTGAAATTAATAGGTTGTTGGGTATAGAGATCGAACCATAAAACCATTTTCTGACATTGTTATTTTCAAATACTCCCCCTACACATGTGCTCCGAGATTCGAAATTGTTTAGCACATGAAGGAAAGAGTTGCACTTAGAGTCTTAAAGATCACATTCGTCTATAACATATTTTAATCACATTTTCTCCCCTTATTTTAAATAATAAAACACTTAGTATTTGAAATACCAATTGATTAAAATTTGACATGAAAAATTCCATGGGGAGAAAAATTATACCACGATATTGCATGAATTCAGATTCCAACAGCTCCCCTTCAACAGTATATGTGGGATACCAATATTTATTAAAACTTGACATTGGAATGAAAAATTGATATGACACCACAAAATGTTGAAGACGGAGTGAGATGCCTTAGTGAACAATGTATATTAATAATTTACATTATAAGTTTCCACATTTTAATTTCACAAAATGTGTTTGGATACATAAAATTGACATTTATGAGATGTATCCAACACATTAAAAGGCTTTGTTTTAAAAAGCTCCCCCTCAGAAATTGATTCACATAAAATGACATTCTACGTACTACAATTCTTTGAAAATTATTCGAGGAAGGGAGTGTTGAACACACAATTTTAACAAATACCACTTTTTATGGAAAAAATACCACAAAATATATTGTAGACAATTTGACATTGAAAGTTCTTTTTGAAAAATTGTGTCCAACGATTTTAAAAAACAGATAAAGACTTCTCTTTACTATTTTAGTAAGTAAGCGCACATTGAGGCTGTACACTAACCCCTGTTACATTCGAGACCTGAGTTAGCACTGAAATGTACATAAGTCATTGAGAAAAATTTAGAAATGACATGTTTTGAAAGCATTTGAAACTCCTGTTCGAACTTCATTTACACGCCCGTGTCGATGTTAATCAACATTTCTAGGTACGTAAATGTTATCGATTCCAAGAGACATGTCGAGAAGATTCTTTTTGGTATTTTTTGTGATTTTGATAGATTATGTATTGACCCGGTTTCTGCCTAAGGTGTAAGGAGGGCTTCTTTCTTTTCACCCTTTATCCATACATTTCTTTTTCATTCTTCAACCCCTTCAATGCTTACCAAGACGTCATTACTAACACCTTGTTGTGATTGTTCCAGTGTTAGCTCAATCTTAGTCGGCATTATTCCCTTATACTCATTCTTCTCCAATCATACCTAAGGACTGCTATTTCTAACTATGGAGTGTCCTTGGGTAGATCCCTCCGGTTCTGGTTGGATCGTAGGACTTATACCTAACCTAACCACCTTATGACTTCAGAATCGTCGTGAAATTAATAGGTTGTTGGGTATGAGATCGAACCATAAAACCATTTTCTGACATTGTTATTTTCAAATACTCCCCCTACACATGTGCTCCGAGATTCGAAATTGTTTAGCACATGAAGGAAAGAGTTGCACTTAGAGTCTTAAAGATCACATTCTTCTATATCATATTTTAATCACATTTTCTCCCCTTATTTTAAATAATAAAACACTTAGTATTTGAAATACCAATTGATTAAAATTTGACATGAAAAATTCCATGGGGAGAAAAATTATACCACGATATTGCGTGAATTCAGATTCCGATAGCTCCCCTTCAACAGTATATGTGGGATACCAATATTTAAACCATGTGGGGGTTCACTGTCAACCTTGCTTGTGCAAGAGTCAAATAACTTTCCTGTACAAATCCACCTAAGACCAACAGATTTAAAAATTCTACCCGTGGGTTTCCACCTAAGATCAGATCTAGGAGATGTTTTCTCATACACAGCGAAAGTCTTATTAGGAGAAAACCTATGTCCTGTAAAGATCTGCCTACCAGGTTTCTGAGTATGACTCTTTTGATCTACGGGTTTGTTACTGTTTCTGGTCTTATGGGATTGAATCTTAGCACGTGAATTTACTTCCTTCAGGAGTTTTGTTATACAAGCATCATGATTTGCATTAAAGACACACTTATGACATGTAGAACAAACAAATTGTTTGGAATCTGAGAAAGAACTAGAACTCTTAGAGTGATCTGCTTTGGGCACAGCCGTTATCATAACGCGACTACTCTTAGATACATGCAAACTCCTAGATGTTTGATTGTTGCTCCTAGGTTTTGGTTTGCTATCATCAGTAGTGCTTTGAAATCTAGCAGAAGTAGTCACACTAGTTGTTGAGTTCCTATCTCGTTCTTGTATCTTTTTCTTAGCTACATCTAGATAGTGATTATGAACCATGTCATTTGAACTAAATCTTGGCATGTTCTTAGAACTATTCCTAGATGAGCTAGATGCAATCATGTGATCAGGTTTTGCAAAGGCGGATTCTGTTTTCTTAGGCAAATAATGTTGAGTGACTGGTTTTGACAAATTCTTATTCACATCAACTTGGGAGGCAAACCGTTGTTTTGACATTTGAGCTCTTTCAGATTTAAACGCATTCGGTTGTCTAACAACTAGTTGGTTTCTTAGTGATGGTAACACCGGTTTCCCCAAGACTGATGTTTTATCAAACTTAGTATCTACACTATTTCCTTTTAACTTCCTTAAGTCATTTTTTAAAGTAGCAATTGCAAAAACCTTCTCCTGAATCTGAGCTTTTAATTCAGCATTATTATCAAGCAAAGATGTTGTCTGTTCTGTAGTCTTAGATCTCGTGATTTTAATAGAATCGTACAAATCTTTGTAATGATGTTTCAAAGTCTAATTTTCCTTACGTAATGTAGCCACACTATGTTCTAATTCGATGTTCATTGTTTCAAGTATATCAATTTCCTTTTCAATCTTGGCTTTATTACTTGTTTCATTCAAAATTTGACCATGTTGCCCTGATTTTAAAGATTGATTTTGATATTTAAGTTCGAGATCAATGCAATGTGCTTCCATTCTTAAAAAATCTTTTTGAAATTGGGCAACTGTCTCTTTAAGCAAAATATTTTCAGACTCGAGTGATTGTTTTGAGTATTCAGTTGTCTGGTTATCAGGTGATGAATCAAGCATAGGACTTTTAATTTGACATGTTTCAGGATACTGGTTGATTCGTGATATAGTACACACTTATATAGCAACCCTAATACAGATCCTGACCGAATTCCCTTGACCAAGGCAAAAGGTCATTGTCCTTCAGCCATTGGCTCTTCGTATAAATGGGTCTGATATCTGCATCATCAGCATCTGTATCATTTCCTGACCTGCTATTGTCATCTTGCATTGTTGAGTCTGTCCTAATGCTTTTTGTGTCAAACAAATCAGCATCCAATGCTTTACTTGTATCAATCTTACTCTCTTGCGTCTGCATCTATCTTTTATTCACCCTTTTATCATACTGTCTTTGATGACGTGTTCTTTAGAACGGACTTCTTAACCTTACCCAGGGTTTGGTAGTGTATCATCTTGAAAATGTTGAACCGCGATTCCAGTGTATTCAACAAAGTATGTGTCTGTATTTGACTGTCATATTCCAATGGTAAGCTTTGAATCGATGAACTTTGAATGGTTGTTTACAACCAAAGGTATCATGGGATCCATCTTCTTGAAATTCATCTTTGTCAAGTTACTTTTGTAGTTGATCTACGTTGAGGAGCATTGTACTTGTGAAAGTATCAGCATCTTGACCAAAGAGTGACATAAATGCACGTTTGAATCCATGTTAGATGCGAGTGCCTTTTAAGTCTCCTTTTGAAAGAACTTGAAGGTGTGAATGAAGAGATCAAAAATATGCCATGCATCTTTCTTTTGCTTTTGACATCTTGTATTTGATTGCATGCACATCTTTTGTTTCAGAATTCAAGCTGCATTCCTTTACTAATTTGCTGGATGCATTCTCTGAATTACTGTCTTCTTTCTCAGAACAAGTGTTTTGTATGACAACTAAATCAACTTTCAATGAATCAACATTCAATGCTGGAATTGGATTTGAATGATCTTCTTGTGTTTGCATCAACTTCTTTTGTTTCAACAATTGTGGAGTTCGTTGTTGATGAAGAATTAACTCAAGAATGTATTTCCCGAGGGAATCCATGTTAAAGATCATTGCATCGTAAAATGATTGAGCATCATATCTTGTATAATTCTGCATACGCGCTTTGATTTCTGAACTGAAAGCATTTTCAAACGTTGTTCTGAGTTTTGTCAAAGTAGTCTTGCAATCAGTCTGAGAAATTGTTTCTTTGGTAAGATGATCTTCTAGTAAATCCAAGTCTTGAGAGAATGTTCTCTTGAAGATAGGCATGTTACCAAAATCTTGTAAAGTTTCTATGAGAAACTTGAGTTGTGACTGAATTGCTCGAAGACTGTTCATGCATTTAATTCTTAAAAGTTGTGTCTTCTCTTGAACTTTAGAAATTGAACACGAAGAAACTGTGTCATTGTGAAGAACACTTGATGTTTGAGTTTGCAAATTGGTATTGGTATTTGACATTTTGATGTTGTGAATGGATATCGGATCTTAAGTAGGTAAAGTGATTGTTGTTGTGGATTGAAATCAATTAATGTTCACGGGATTTTACAAGTCTTGGATTTAAACCGAGAAAAGAATGGAATCTTTCACGGGATTTTACAAAATCAAGAAGAAACCGTGAAACAATAATTAATTAGATGTTGAAATCGTTGTTGAAATTGAAGTACGTGAGCTTTTGTTGGCGAAAATGAGCTTAAAACGATGAACGGTTCAATTAAAAACTAAAGGTTAACTAAAAGATTTGAAAAATACAAAACTAAAAAAAATGTTTGAAAATTAAAGGATAAGATTGAAAATGATTTTAAAGTTAAGGATTAAAATTTAAATTTAGATTGGAAAATGAAAGGTGAAAATTAAAATTGTTTTAAAGTGATGGACTAATAGTAAACTTTTAAAAACCTAGAGGTTAAAATTGAAAACTATTTAGAAGTCTAGGGGCCAAAAGTGTAAAATGCAAATTATAAGAAATAAAAAACACACGTTTCCCTCCTGTGTTGTATCTTCTTCGTTTTCAAAAATAAAAAAACGATTTTTTATTCGTTTGATTCGGTTTGATTTATAAGCTCATGCGGTTATAGTCGGTAACATCCAAATATACCACGTTGATCGAAACGATGTCACGATCTTAACGGTAAGGGTCTCAAGTCCCGTAGTTTACCGTCACACGAAACCAAAAAACCAAAAATTAGTTAAAACGTGTAAGTTTTTGTTCTCGTTTTAATTAGTTCGGTGCCTAAAGGGTTAACTAGTTCGGTTCTTCTAAATGAACTAGTTCGGTTGTGCTTTCAACTTGACTAGTTCGGCTCAACTAGAAAAAGAACTCGTTCGTTCCAACTTGTGATGCTCGTTCGGTGATCCTAAATATCAACTGGTTCGGTTCCTTTTGAAGGATGACTAGTTCGGTTGAAGAGGAGTTACTCGTTCGGGTCCTTTAGATTGTTACTCGTTCGGTGGTCTTTGGATTGTTACTTGATCGCTTCTCAATTGGTGTTGCTAGTTCGGCTCTTCCTTGAAGAAACTAGATCGATGGTCCTTACTAAAAGATGCCTAGATCGGTTGTTGAAGTCGTGAACTAGTTCGGTTCGACAAAGCATCAAACACCTTCTACGCACCTTTTTCTTCGAGTTGTTTCAGCCGAGTTTGTATCAACAAACAAACCCAAAAATGAGCTATTAATCAACGCTAAAATAAGCTCTTAAAAAAACTTGTATAAGTTAACAAACAAGCTATTAACCCACGAATAATCCACTAAAAATAAGCTACAAATAAAACTTGAATAAGCTGTGATTACATGGAATAAGCGACGAAAAAAAAATTATGAGAAGACTCCAAAAAAAAAAAAAAAAAATTCGAACGGCTTTGATCCCTTTCTTACCCAACTTGATATAGAGGAGTTAAATAAAGAAACACAAACCGAAAAAAAAGAAAAAAAATAGAAAGGTAAGAAAGACACAAAAGAATGAAAAAGAAAGAAAACGTTTTATGAAAATGAGCAGTAGGCCCAAAAAAGTTTGTGATTGATTAAACACGATTAACCCAAAGGAGAAAAAAAATTAAAAAAGAAGTAGACAAAGTAAAATTAAGTCGAGTGTAAGGTAAGCTTAAAAATAAGCCGAACCAATAAGCACAAAAATATCACAACGAAACCACTAAACCCACCCGTGACTCGTGATACCAATTGTCGGATCCTGATCTAGACTTTCACTTCATATTCCGAAACACGAATCGAACAAGAAACTAGAAAGAAGATAATGGTTTAGAGAGAGAAAGAAGAGAGAGAGATGAGAGAAAAAGAAGATATTATTTTTAGAAATAATGAGAGAGATGAGATGGATTTGATAGATATTTTCTTATAGAAAATATCTATATATATCCCTACACATTTAATGTGACGCGTGGGATATTTAACTAGGACTCGGGCTCGGGTTTTGCCTGGGATTAAACCCAAAACATATACAATATTAGTTTAACTATCGAGCCCGATTCCCGATAATATTCTTTTACAACATTAACTAATTAATTGACCTAGACTTAAATACATAATGAACGAACTTCATGTTCGACTCAATATTTTGAGGCTAACATGATTTGAGGCTGCCTCTTGCCCCTGGAGGAAAGATGTGGCTACCTGCATCATTTCGTCTACTATTTTTGGAATTTTCTCATGAAATCTTTTGATAAGTTCAGGATTAGTGATTCCGTGCACAAATCCGGAGATTCTCATGCATTTTGGTGCTCCTTTAACATTCCCACTTTTCGACTTGTACCTTTGTATGAAGTCTTCTGTGGACTCTCCGTCTCTTTGTTTGATGTTATGGAGCACTATGGGGTCTCTTATGCACTTCTTCTGTTGGAGGTAATTTTTCAGGAATGCTTCTCTTAGATCATTGTAACTGTCTATGGATTCTGGAGGAAGATCGTCAAACCACACCCGAGCGTTCTCGGTGAGCGTGGAGTTGAACATGTGACACCATGTTGGCATGGCCCACCTCTCTGTTTTTGTCGCTGCCTGGAAGATTTTTAAGTGATCTTCGTATTTTTGGGAAGTCGAAGTGACGGATCCGAGACGTGAACGGATCAGTCTCGGTACATACCCAAGGTTGGGAGAGATCGTCATCTTCGACACTGGACTTCTTTCTTCGTGGTTTAGACTTCCAGTGCCCTCCCTCACTATCTTCGCTTTCAGAGTGATTTTCCGTATACCTTAAGTTTTCCCGACGGCTATCGGAGTGCACGGATATGCTCCGTCCTCTGCTTCCAAGTCTCTTGAACACGGTACTTTCCCCTCCTGCCTTGCTCTTGT
>BQNB010142258.1:0-11090 GCA_026074375.1 Tanacetum coccineum | reverse complement strand
TTTCGCCTAGGTGGGGTGTGACAAAAGTATTGGTTATACGGTTATGCGTAAGTGGAATTACCGAGCTCAATCAATGATGAACCCCCACAGTTGAAGTAATGTGTTTTATGATAGTCTTTTAAAGTGTCAAGAGTGTATTTGTATTATACACTTATGTAATGTTTTGGAATATGAAGTTATATGTAAAATGGGTCAAACAGAGTGTTTGGTAAACCCGTAAGTTTATATGTTTTGGGTCATTTAGACCACAAACAAGTATGGATATGATGTATTATGTAGTTTTAATGAATTTTGAAAAGTTTCATCTAATATTGAGTCTGGAAAGTTAGTTTTTCATAACAAAATGTCAAAAATGAGGTTGGTGAGTGTCCAGGAGCAGGGAGTCGCCTGGCACGGCCTTCTAGCCGCCCGGCTAGCCTTTAGCGGGCCTCCAGCCGCCTGGCTAGCTGGTCTTGCAGTTTTTGGAATTTTGTTTTCGTCGTAAAATGCAAACCGTAAGGAGTTAGAACGAGTTCTTTATATCGTTGGAAATCTTAACGAGTCTACTTTATGATAATGAAACCTTCAAGGGCCTAATTGTAATGTATTTTGATAAGTATATTAAGGAATGACACAAGATCATTCTTGATCTTGTGTTTTCGCAAATTTTTCAATTTTGGGTTAAATTTTGAGTCTGGAAAGGGGCGTTTCAACTTGGTATCAGAGCTTCAGTCTAAGATAAGTAGGTTTCCACTATAGGTTGCCTAAACTTAGACCACTCGTAGATGCGTATGCCGTAAGTATAAGTAGTGAAGAATACGAATGCCTTAGTATAAGGTAGATTAAGTACTTGCGGCAAATAGAATGATAATGTTTGGATATAGAATGATTATGAGAAATGATATATGTTATTTTGACATAGACTAAAGGATTAGGAATGCGGCCAAGAATGAGAAACACTTATCAGAAAAGTGTTAAGCGTAGAAGTATATGCTTATATAATGTGAAGTCTATGGTGATTATATAAATATATAAGTGATGTGGTATGTATATGATGATATGAGTTTAAGAAATGCTTGAGCTAAGATAAATGCATATGATTGCATTTTAATAAGTAATGATGAAAGTATGTAAGTATGAGCTAAGTAAATGTGAAGATGTTTGAATTATGAAAAGGTTGTTTGCGTAAAAACTATTATGTATTAAAAGTAAGTAAAAAATGCGAGAAAGTATGCTTATATAATGTGAGGTCTATGATATGTTAATTATATTTCTAAGTGATGTATGATATGTATGGCGCTATAAGTTTATGAAGTATTTAAGCTAAGTAAAATGCATAGGGTTGCATTTCAAATGAATCATGATGAAAATATGGGAATAGGAGCAAGTAAATTAAGAATAGATGCAAGTAATGCATGATATGTAAATGTATATCTAAAACGTGAAGAGGAATGTTACATAGAAAACATGGTAACTTAATTGAAATGTTAAATACTTATAAATGTAGTGAATGAATGATGTTGAAGAATAATTACGCTAAAATCTTATGATGCTAAATACTCTAAATGAATGATAAAGAATGAATAGAATCATATTAATGAATGAAAGAGACGTATTTGATGAATAAAGTAAAGTAAATGAGCATATTATAAGAATAACCTATGTAAGGTTTATATGCGGAAAAGTTAAGTGAACTAAAATGATGCTTGTGTATAAAAAATTTAATAAGTTGTTAACTTGGAGATTGACAAGAGAATGATAAATGAGATGTGAAAACATATACATATATGTAATACATAAGAATGACAAACATCAATCGGATAGTGTATAATATAAAGAAACATGGATGAAGCGTGAGCTAGAATTGTGTAAGGCGACAAAAATGGAAATGAAAAAGTATATGATTAGAAAGATATGTAGATGATGAAAAGAGTAAAGAATGATAAATTAAACATAGCTTGGGTCCAATGCTCAGTCATGGTTGGTGATACCACAAGGGTATCCGTAATGGGCAAATCCCTATGGGGAGAAAGCCAAACGATGAAATGTAAATACCAACACAAGATTGGTAATACTACAAGGGTATGGATAATGGGCCAATTCCTATGGGGAGAAAGCTAAGTTTCCTTCAGGAAAAAGTTAAGGAGATTGGATCCAAGACTATAAAAGATGATATCGAATATATGTTGGGATTAAAAGCCTTCTTAATGCTGCTAGTATTACTGCTACTCATATCAGAGTTAATGCTGCTCAGTTGTGTTAGTACTGTTCAAGAACTTTAAAGAAAAATGCTAAGTGTTTACTACTGCTAGTACACAACTAGTACTGCTAGTGTAAAGTTACTACTGTTAGTACACAGTTAGTATTGCTAGTGTAAAGTTACTACTGCTAGTGCATATTAGTGCTGCTCAGAGACTTAGAAGAAAAACTGCTAAGTAGTTACTACCGCTAGTACAAAAGTTATTACTGTTAGTACAAAGTTAATGCTGTTGAAGGAGTTAATGTTGCAAGTGAAGAAGTTAGTACTGCTAAGTTAGTTAGTACTGCTTATGTGATTTATATGAGTTATTTGTGTAAAAGATATGTATAACTTATTTGTTTAAAAGATTTGATATTCTTAGGAAAGTATTGTAAGCCGTGTAGGACTCCTTGGTGTATAAAAAGAGGTCCTAGGGCATAGAGATTCATATATACCAACACAAGTCATTCATAGAATTATCATAGCTTTAAGGTCTTTGTAACCTTAATACTTTGAGAGTATTCGTATTACTAATAATATTGGAGCTTTATTTTGTTGAATAATATGTTCATATAATTACTGTTTCATTGATAGTTCTTCTTAATATTAAAGAGATTAGATTTCGCATAATCTTTAATGCATTCAAACAAAGTTTCTACTATAGTTGTGTTAGATTTATCTAATATAAATAATCCCTATACAAGCTTTAAGGAATTCGATCTATTAAAGTGGGATCAACAAGTGGTATCAGAGCTTGTTGCTTTGAGAAACTTTGCTAGAAGATATGGATCAAGATTCTGCGCACACGGTGGCTGCATCCAAAGTTCCCATGCTCAAACCGGGTGAGTTTGAGTTATGAAGGACGAGGATTGAACAATAAATCCAGATGATAGACTATGCACTATGGGAAGTCATAAAGAATGGTGCAACCTTTCCAAAAACAACAGTTGTGGAAGGTGTTAAAAAGTAATGCCTATTACATCTGCTAAAGATAAGGCTTAGAGATGATTAGAAGTGAAGGCTAAAAGTACTTTAATGATGGGCATTCCAATGAACATCAGTTAAAGTTTAACTCTATAAAGGATGCTAAGCTGTTGCTGGAAGCTGTAGAAAAGAGATTTGGTGGGAATGCAGCTACTAAGAAGACTCAAATGAATCTCTTAAAGCAGCAATATGAAAACTTCACTGCTCCAAGCTCAGAGATGTTTGATCAAACCTTTGATAGGCTTCAAAAGCTTGTGAGTCAGTTAGAGCATTTAGATGAAAAGCTTTCATAAGAAGATGTTAATCAAAAGTTATTAAGAAGCTTGTCACCTGAGTGGAACACACATGTTGTTGTGTGGAGGAATAAAGCTGAGTTAGAAACAATGAGCATGAATGATCTCTATAACAACCTCAAGGTGTATGAACCAGAAGTCAAAGGGATGTCTAGCTCAAGTTCAAATACACAGAACATGGCTTTTGTGTCCTCTTCAAATAACAACACTAGCAGCACTAATGAAGTAGTTTATACTGCTCATGGAGTTTCTACTGCTAGCACTTAAGTTAATGCTGCTAACTTTACAAATATTGATAACTTGAGTGATGCTATTATTTGTTCATTCTTCACTAGTCAACCAAATAGTCCTCAACTTGTACATGATGACTTGCAACAAATCCATCCTGATAACATAGAAGAGATGGATTTGAGATGGCAAATGGCCATGTTGACTATGAGGGCTAGAAGATTTTTGAAGAATACAGGAAGGAAGCTTACTGTTAATGGCAATGGAGGGTGGGGACTTAGATAAATAATTTGGTTTTGATAAGTCCAAAGGGAGGTGCCCCAAACTGCTACATGAGGGGACATTT
Organism: Tanacetum coccineum; assembly: GCA_026074375.1. NCBI lineage: Eukaryota > Viridiplantae > Streptophyta > Magnoliopsida > Asterales > Asteraceae > Tanacetum > Tanacetum coccineum. The sequence goes on along the minus strand of BQNB010142258.1, from coordinate 7,021 downwards.
TGCTAGGGGAGTGTCAGTGTATAAGAAATCAAGACAACAAGAACAAGGAAAGCTTAAAAAGGAGTGTGCTTGTGGAAACATCTACTTCCACAACTTTGGTGCCATGTGATGATCTTGGTGGATATGACTGGAGTGATCAGGTAGAGGAAGGACCTAATTATGCACTCATGGCTTACTCATCTTCAAGTTCTGACTCAGAGGTATCCAATGATTCAAATTGGTCAAAATCTTGTATGGAAACTGTTTAAATTACATTAAAATCTCAAAATGATCAACTATTAATAGATTTAGAGAAATCTAGTTTAATGAGTTTTAGGTTTATTAAACAAGTTTAGAATATGTGGAAAAAAACTTGGAATTTTACAGAAAGACATGAGTCTGTATATGTAGAAAACATTAAATGGCTTTAAAATGAGATACTCAAGTAGGAGAAAATAACTATTTGGAGACTTGAAAGAAGCTTGAAAAAAATTCAAACAAGAAAAATTAGGATTTCAAATTTAATGTAGATAAATTTGAAAATGCATCTAAAAGTTTAAACAAGCTCATAGAGAGTCAGATTGTTGATAATTGCAAGAAAGGTTTAGGCTATGAAAAATATAATGCAGTTCCACCTCCTTACACAGGAAATTTCATGCCTCCAACACCTGATTTGTCTTTTACTGGTTTAGATGTGTTTGTTAATAAGCTTGTAGTTGAGAACAGAAAGTCTGATGAAGAAGTGTCTAAGGTAGTTAGGAAGTTTGATGATTTCCCAATTATTGAAGATTGGGTGTCAGATAGTGAGGAAGAAAATGTGTCTCAAACTAAAACTAAGAATAAAACATTTAAGCCTAGTATTGCTAAGATAGAGTTTGTCAAACCTAAGCAACAAGAGAAAACTGGTAAGAAAACTGTTAAATAAGTTGAGAAACATAGGCAAAACACTCACAATCTAAGAGGCAATCAAAGAAATTGGAACAATACGATGTCTTAAAAACTAGGAAGCAATTTTGAGATGTTTAATAAGGCATGTTATGTGTGTGGAAGCTTTGATCATCTGCAAGTTGATTGCAATTATCATCAAAAACAGTTTCAATATCAAAGGATGGTAAAACCTGTTTTGAACAATGCTTAAAGGGTGAATCATCAAAACTTTGCTAAAAAGACTCGCCCCTATGCTAAAAAGAACATGGTTCCAAGAGCAGTACTAATGAAGTCTGGCTTAGTATCAATTAATACTGCTAGACAAAATATTTCTAAAACAGCAGTATCAGTTAATACTGCTAGACAAGTTAATACCGCTCACTCAAAAACAACAGTGAATGCTACTAGACCAATGTCCTATCTTTCTAAAACAGCATTTAAAAACAGTAATATTAATCAAAGGGTTAATACTGCTAGGGATAAAAAAATTAATACTGCTAGGCCAAAAGCAGTAGTTAATGCTGTTAAGGGAAATAATTTTAATGCTGTTAAGGCCTCAGCTTGTTGGGTTTGGAAACCAAAGACTAAAGTTTTAGACCATGTTTCTAAACACAACAGTGCATCAATCACCCTAAAGAAGTTTGATTATATTGATGCACAAGGCAGATCTAAGTCAGTGATGGACTGGATCCCAAAAGAATAACTGATTTTCTTTTTAATGTGCCAGGCAATCTACAAATGGATTTACATGATCAAGGAGTGATTGATAGTGGATGCTCAAGGCACATGACAAGGACATGTCCTATCTTACAGACTATGAAGAGATAGATGGAGGATATGTTGCTTTTGGAGGGAACCCCAAAGGAGGGAAAATCACAGGAAAATGTACCATTAAAACTGGTAATCTAGATTTTGAAAATGTGTATTTTGTGAGAGAGTTAAAGTTTAATCTCTTTAGTGTCTCACAAATGTGTGATAAAAAGAATAGTGTTCTTTTTAATGACACTGAATGTATTGTTTTATCTCCAAACTTTAAGTTAATTGATGAAAGTCAAGTTTTACTTAGAGTTCCTAGAAGATACATAATGCTATAGTGTTGATTTAAAGAAAATAGTCCTAAAGGAGGTTTAACTTGCCTTTTGCAAAAGCCACACTATGTGAATCTAAACTCTTGGCATAGAAGGCTGGTCATTTAAATTTTAAAAAGCATGAATAAAATTGTTAAGGGAAATCTTGTAAGAGGTTTACCTTCTAAACTTTTTGAAAATGATCAAACCTGTTTAGCTTATCAAAGGGAAACAGATTAGAAGCCTATTGTAAGTCTAAAACAGAAAACTCAAATCAGTTTCCTTTACATTTGTTTTTTTTTTTTTTTTTTGTTTATTGCATATGATTTTGTTGTGGTCCAACATTTGGTAAAAAAGCCTTATAAAGGAAAATGTTTGCGAGTTGTCACAGATGATTTCAATAGGTTTACATGAGTTTTCTTTCTAGCTACTAAGGATGAGACCAGTGGCATTCTTAAGTCCTTTATAACTGGGATAGAAAATCTAGTAGATCACAAAGTTAAGGTGATTAGGTGTGATTATGGAATTGAATTCAAAAAATACCAAAGAAATGAATCAGTTTGTGAGGATAAGGGTATTTTGAAGACAATTGTGTGGTTAGAACTCACTCAACAAAATGGAGTGATGAGAGGAGGAATAGGACATATTAAGGCTGCTAATACTATGCTAGCTGATTCTAAAGTTCGCAAACTCTTTTTTGGGTAGAAGCAATTAATATGCTTGCTATGTGCAAAATAGAGTGTAGTAGGTTATGTCTCATAACAAGGACACCTTATGAACATTTTCATGGGTAGAACACCAAACTTTAGTTTTATGAGACCATTGGGTGTCCGTGTTTAACTATTCTTAAACATAGATCACTCAGGCATATATGATGGTAAGGATGATGAAGGTTTCTTTGTTGGTTACTCTTTAAATAGTAAATGCCTTTCAGAGTATTCATAGTAGAACAGGATAGTGGAAGAAAACGTGAATATTAGGTTCAGTAAAGTACACCAAATCTGTAGGTAGTGGACCAGATTGGCTATTTGTGTATGTATGTCAACCACCAGGATTTAAAGATCCAGACTTTCCTGATAGAGTATACAATGTTGAAAAAGCACTGTATGGACTACCTCAAGCTCCTAGAGCTTGGTATGAAACCTTGTCAACATATTTGTTGGACAATAGGTTTCAAAGAGGGAAAATTGACAAGAGTTTATTCATCAAAAGGCACAAAGGTGATATTTTGATGGTCCAAGTTTATGTGGATGATATCATCTTTGGTTCAACAAAGAAGGAGCTATGCAATGCATTTGAGAAGTTGATGCATGAGAAATTTCAGATGAGTTCTATGGGAGAACTTACATTCTTCTTGGGATTACAAGTTCAGAAAAAGAAGGATGGCATATTTATTAGTCAAGATAAATATGTTGAAGAAATTTTAAAGAAATTTAGGTTTACAAAAGTTAAGACTGCAAGCACACTAATGGAAACTCAAAAGCCTCTGCTCAAGGATAAAGATGGTGAAGAAGTGGATGTTTATATGTATAGGTCAATGATTGGTTCATTGATGTATCTTACATCTTCAAGACCTGACATCATGTTTGTAGTGTGTGCCTGTGCTAGATACCAAGTCAATCTAAAGGTTTCACATCTTTATGCTGTGAAAAGGATTTTTAGATACTTAAAAGGTCAACCAAAATTAGGCCTTTGGTATCCAAAAGATTCTCCTTTTGATTTGGTAGCATACACTGATAGTGATTATGCTGGAGCAAGCTTGGATAGGAAGTCTACAACAGGAGGTTGTCAATTCCTTGGATGTAGATTAATATCATGGCAGTGCAAGAAACAGACAGTGGTTGCAAATTCCACAACAGAAGCTGAGTATGTGGCTGCTTCAAGTTGTTGTGGACAAGTGCTTTGGATTCAGAATCAACTACTTGATTATGGGTACAATTTTATGCATACCAAGATCTTTATTGACAATAACAGTACTATTTGCATAATTAAAAATCATGTTTTTCTATTCAAGAACAAAGCCATATAGAGGACCAGACATCATTTTATAGAGATTGCAATTGAAAAAAATTGATTCAAATAGTCAATAATCTATAATGACAAGAATGTTGAGATTTGCTTACAAACGTTTTGATGAAAGTAGATTTCAATATTTGATTGTTAGTTTTGGAATGATGAATCTTTAAAATCTTTTTTTTATTTTTTCTTTATGTTTTTGTAGAGGTTTTTTTATGCATTAGTTTGTTATTATGGTCATTAACTGTTTTTGTGTTAATGTGATAATTAGTACTGCTGGTTATACTTAATACTGCTGAGTTACAACTGTTAGTTATACTTAATATTGCTAGGTATAATTAATACTGTGATAATTGTGAAAATTGCTATGGCTTGTGTTTTCTTGGTTTTTAGATTAATATTTTGCAGGAAAAGCAAAGAAAAGTGTTAAATTAATAATGGAAAAGCTGTTTGGAATGGAATTAGAGTTAATGCTGGTGACTCAAAGTTAATGATGCTAGGCATAACTTGCTATTGCTGGTTCCAAGTTAATGCTGCTAGGCATAAATTACTACTGCTGGTTCTAAGTTAATGTTGCTAGGCATAACTTGCTACTGCTGGTTCTGAGTTAATGCTGTTAGGCATAACTTACTACTGCTGGTTCTAAGTTAATGCTGCTAGGCATAAATTACTACTGCTGAGTTACTACTGCTGGGTTCAAGTTAATGTTGTTGAGGGTATTTTCATAAATGCTTCGATTAAGGGTTTCAATCGATCCTTTAATCAATTTCACTCTTTCAAATACTCTCTAAACACAAACCCTAACTCAATTTTATCATCCATCATCAAAACCCAACACAAATGATGACCCTAAAGTTTGCAGATACTCATAACATGGTCGCATTTTTGTCTAAACTCGCAGAAAGTGATGGGTTTGAACAAATTGTGGATTTTCTGAATGCACAACCTATAAGATATGCATTAACAGTTAATCCCACTATATATCTCTTGCATTGAACAATTCTGGTCTACTGGCGTGGTCAAAACTATCAATGGGGAAGTACAGTTGCATGCCTTAGTAGATGGCAAGAAGATACTTATCTCTGAAGCATCTGTGAGAAGAGATCTTAAACTAGAAGATATGGAAGGTATTGATTGTTTACCAAACTCTACCATTTTTGAACAACTTGCATTGATGGGGTATGAGAAAGTTTCATAAAAACTAACTTTCTATAAGCCATTCTTCTCCCCCACAATGGAAATTTCTGATTCATAATATTCTACAATGTCTAAGTTCAAAGACTACTGCATCGAATGAGTTTAGTAGCACTATGGCATCTGCTATTATCTGCTTAGAAACAAATCAGAAATTCAACTTTTCAAAGTTCATTTTTGAAGGTATGATCAGAAACTTGGATAATGTGTCTGGGAAGTTTTTGATGTATCCAAGGTTTATACAAGTGTTTTTGAATCAACAACTTGATGGGCTGCCAACTCATAAGAGAATTTATAATGCACCCTCTCACACTAAGAAGATTTTTAGAAATATGAGAAGGGTAGGAAAAGGTTTTTCTGGTAGAGTAACACCTTTATTTCCAACAATGGTGGTGCAACACCAATCACAAAGCTAAGGTCGAACTTAGGCATGTAAAGAAGAGCATCCGCAAAGCTAAGGTCGAAATGTAATCTTTGAAAGATTTGAAGGAACTTCAACATTTGATTATTAGCTTTCTCACAGAGCTTTTGGTCATTAAGCCTTGAAGGATAAGGTATCGAAGGCTTAGGATTAGGCTTTGGAGCAACATCGAGCTCTAGAGTAGGAACTTGGACAACCGGAGGTTGGACGTGTACAGTAGTTTGCACCTTGTCCTTTGTCACCTATGGTTCACGTTCCACTTCCTTCGGAAGAGGAGAAGAAGTATGTTGAATCGTAGGTCCATCATAAGAAACACCACTTCAGGTAGTAATAGCTTTCAAGTCACCTCTCGGGTTAGCAATGGTATTACTAAGAAGTGATCCCAAACCCGAGGGACTTTGCATTTGAATAAAACTGCTCATCATGTTCTTTAGCTCGTTGTTCATCATGTTTTTAGCTCATTGTTCTGATTCTTCATGGTAGTCTGGAATTCATTCTTTAATTCAGGCTTCGTATTACTTATTTGATTTTGCATAGATCTCATATTAACATCATTAGTATCATATCTCTAAACTGCCCCATTTCCACTCCATCTCTTGGCGCTCGACGCAAAGAAAAACCCAAAACATTATGATTCATTTTAGCAGCCACCGTAATCTTTTTATCGGACTCAAGAGCATAAACTCTAGGAAATCTAGACTTAAAAGTCGTGTCGCCCATCCAAACATCCTCCCAAAAAAATGTATCCAGCTCGTCACCAACTTTGTTATTCAGAAAACTTAAAAGATCAATACCTTGATTTTTAAGCATGTTGAACTCAGTGACAATACTCAACCATGTAGAAGGGTATGTATAACACCTCGTATTTTAGGTCATTGTATGACATTATGAAATTCATAATTTATTGTTAGGGTTTTACGCGTTTGCTCTTAAACCGTAAACGTTAAGTTAAATCGCGTAAACTGAAAATGATCATACAATGTAAACGGGCATTAAACGATTAAACGTTTGCATCAAGCAAGTGTTATATGATTATTATGAGGATAATTAATGACTTTGTTCATCTTATTTTTATCAGCTACGTAAAATGCTTACGTTTCATAATAAAATACGTTTAGGCATACCCGGAAGTTCTAAAACCTAACTACGCCTAAACGAATACCCACGATTATACCCAATACTCAAAATAACAAATATAACATCACATATATACACATAATGCCGAAAATTTGAGGATGAGACCAAGACTTTTCAAAGTTTACATCTTTTACATAATATCTAGATATTTCATAAAGGTAACTCTTACACCTTTTACCAACTTGTCATGTTAACTTAACCTAGGGTTAGAAAGTAACCATGGTTAAGTTAGTAAGATATTTATACTATAAATAGGCATGCATGCATGAGTAAAGTTGCA
>BQNB010142257.1:0-17158 GCA_026074375.1 Tanacetum coccineum | reverse complement strand
GGCAAGCAATAGCTAAGTATGGGGGAATTTGATAACGGTCTAATTATACATAATATATCTCTCGTAAATATGTTATTTAGCTATACAAACATGTTACATATTGTATCTTTAGGGATTTATCTGTGTGTTAGTTGTTTCAGGATTAGAAGACGCAAGAAAGACTGAAAACGCAAAAGATATCCGTTAAATATGCTAACGGTCGTTAGAAGAAGAACTTAAAAGAAAGACATAAAGATAAATAATAAATCCACACCAAAGCGCGGCACACTTATTCCTGTGTGCGGCGTACTTAAAGTCGAGGAGAGAAAATTTAATACAAGGACAAGTGCGGCACACTTCTTATGAAGTGCGTCGTACTTCTTGCTGCAGTTACAGAATTTTCATTTAGTCATTGCATTGAGTGGAGACTTTTCACTATATTTTAGAAATAACAACATACTTCCAGGAGGAGTTCTTGAGCCTATAAAGAGTGGCCTAAATCTCAGGGTTTCATACACAATCATATATAATCACAAAATCAAAGGAAAAAGGAGAATTTACAAAGAAGGAGTAGGGAGGATGATCTAGCTCTTGGTTAATCTATTCCCAGGTGTTATACCAGAAATAAGAAGGATTTTTGGAGTTAGATTCAAGTTATTAAGCTATTGTGATAGAGTTCTTTATAGTTGGAATTCTAACTTGGGAATTATATAGTTTTCGCTTGGGAAAACTCTTGTAAACGCTTTCATTCGCTTATGAAGTTTGATATAGATCTTATTTCTCTTCTTAATATGATGTTTATTGAGTTCATAAAAATTGTTATGTGTTTTGTTACTATGAATTTGGACGTATATGTTTATTTAGGCTTTAAAAGGAATCGTGATATAAACATACTAAATCCTAATGTTTATGGCTATAATAATAAACTCGATATTGGATTATTTGGATACTTGTTGAATGTTTTATTTGTCATATATGGTAGATATAGGTCAAAAGACTCTATCATTGTGTTTGATTTCGCATTGTTTGTCTATGAACGATTCGATGCTAATCTTGTGAGAATTGGTTAGCAAAATATTTATCAACCCGAATATAAATATGTTTAATGCTTAATCTCATGTCTAACGAACTTGCTTATGAGACTTTCATTATTATTATATCCATACATAAATTGATCTTTAAGCATTTGACATATTAAGAGCACTGGATACAGTGGTGCCATGGCTTAAGCCATAGCACCAAAAAGTGTTGCCACATCAGCAAAAGTGCTATGGCACCACATTCAGGTGGCTCTCTTGTTGGCTCAAGCCGTAGATTTTTTATTTTTTATTTAAAAATCATAACAAATACACTTAATTAAACTTAAATAACACTTCATTAAACTTCATTAAAACATTACAGTCTTAAAAAAACAAAAAAATACGAAAAAAATACTAAAAACAATACATAAACTAAATTAATTATTCGGATTATATAAATCACGGAATCGTGCTTTTTGTGCGTTGACAATAGCCGCGTCAATCGGATCCATCCCGTCCGTTGAGATTTGTAATACTTTCAAGTCCTTGGCCACCCTTTTAGAATCGTTTAACGCGACTCGAGAGCTCACCTTGCGGTCAATACGCTCCATTTTTTATTTCCGCTCTATCTCGAGTTGTTGTTGCAACATGTCTTGAAACATTGCTGGCTTTGACCCGGAACTAGCGGTGGTATAGAAACTAGAAGGGGGGTTGAATAGTTTACAGGTTCGTTTTTCGTTTTAAAAGTTTGCTTTCAAAATACTTTAGATGTATGTTCAACAAATCAACAATATGAATCAACAATGTAAATATCTAAACTAATACTAAATAACAATCACAACAATATAAAGAGATGAGAGAAGGAACAATCAAACCAAGACACCAAGATTTATAGTGGTTCGGCTACGAAGCTCTTCTTTGCCCTACTCCACTCCCCGAGTATCCTACTCGAGATTTCACTATGTCAACAAGCTCCCTTCAGGCGAAGAAAATCGTTTATATGTCGCTTATGTTATTTTCCGACACTAAGCTAAATGTCGAGTCTTAATCTTAGCTAGAACCAATCTACCACTTCACAAACACTATACACTCACAAGATCTACACTATCAGATTTACACACTATCCGAATCACACAATTACATAAGATAATTACAATAGAGATTTGATACTTAAAAGAAGACAGGAGAGGTCACTAAATAACAATTCGTTTCTTGGCGAATATGAATGTTCTTCTCTTGCAGTTGATATAGAGGAGAGATGAGAAGAAGAGATTAGATCACTTGAAACAAGATCAAACAATGTTCGTGATCAAGAGTTTTAGTAAGAGAAATAAGGTTTTTAGAGAGAGAAAGAAGACTGGAAAAAATCGTCTAAAGAGGTATATTTTTCTGCCAGAAATAGTGTAGTATTTATAGACATGAATCCCAACGGTCATCTGCAGGCGGTCCCGGCGGTCCCAGATATATCTGGGGGCCGCCGTGCCTATAAGAGGGCCGCCTAGTAGACTCCGCTCTTGTTTTTTTTCTTTTTGTGGGGAAGGTTGTATCTGGTATGAAAGCTTCAATTTTGGGGGAAAATTTTAATTTCAAATTTAAGTTTTAAATAAAAATTTTCTTTTAATTTGAAAATATTTTGTTTATTTATTTTTGTGAAAATACTTTTGTAAAAATGTGATGGTTAAGAAAAAAATATTTTCTTGATCACTAATCATGCATAATGATTTGTTTGTCCATACCTTAAGTGATTACTAATCTTAGAAGTGGAATTTCACGATTAATAATTTGTAAACGTTTATTTTTATCATAAACGTTTTTATATTTTGTTATTATCAAAATATTGAGAGGTCGAAAAATATAAATAACGTTTTTAGACATTATTTGTATTAACATCATCAATGGTGTTTGTTTGAGCCAGCTATGATCTTTCGAGATGCTTTGAATTGTCCAATATCATCATCTCCTTTAGGCTCAGCTACAAAGACCCATATGATAAGATTTACGGCTTTGGCTTAGATTGCGACTCCAGATATCAGACCACCACATAAAGGTTTCTAATTCACATTACTTTAAGATAACGATTAGGAGTGATGAAAAAGAAATATGAAAGATATTCCAGATAAACTTGTAAAAGGCATCACATTATAGTAAATAAGGAAAAACAATATGTCAGACTCTTTACATATCTAATTCGGTTAAATAGTGGAACAAACCACAATTGTCAAAAGAAGCAAAGTGGGTAACGACTCGAGATGGGTAAATTTGCTTTGGGTTTAGTGGATTGACACACAAATACTTCACATGATTTCCACCCTGTTTGACCCGCAAGATCTATTTGACCAATTTATTTTTTAGTCAATTAATTAGTCTAACCATTTGACCCATTAGATATCAATATATATGTTGACCATATATATATATATGGTCAATATTATTACATCATAATTCCATGAGTATCTCCACTGTCAACACCAGATGAACATTGTACAAATATTGCTCATAATTCACATATACACACAAACTTTTCAAATTTGACGTAAGAAGTAGGACAAATCATTTACATGTACACCCAAATCCTAAGTTTTGCATCAATAAGTTTCTTGTGTATGGGAAGAACTGGACCGTTCGTTTGTTTCCAACCATCAAATACCTCTGTGATTAGGGTTTTAAAAATATGGTTAAGCACACCCTAAAGTCGTGTTTAGGGTTTTGTATTTATAGCTACTGGAATTAAGTCGATACGCTGTATTTGTTGATGTTGAATAACGGTATATTAAGAGTTTCCTTAAAGTAGGGGCCAGCAAACGTTGTCATCTCCAAAATGTTCTCTGAGATATCTTATTTAATATGCGTATGATGCATTCTAAATTACGACGTAATAGTGATTGTGACTTCTCGTTTTTCATGTGAAGTTTAGGCGCAGATAATTTTATTGGTATAACACTATTAAAGTCACTCCATAAACCCCCATTGAAACCGAAAACCCACAAGGACCCCCAACGAAATAACAACTGAAAGTACCCCCCGTAAACCAAAAAACAATGACCGTATGACCATACAAATACACGAACCACCCCTAGAAAACCGTCGTATCTTCTTGATGGATAGGTGTATTGAATGTCAGATCAGTAGGTTTCTTGATTTCTTTTTTTAAGCTCTAAAATGTGAGCCTTTTAGCTAATCCTCACCAATGCTCCAGAATTAACCGCAAATAAACTAAATACCATATTAAATACCAATTCATGCAATAATTATATCAAATGGGTAATATTCATGGAATAAATGATGCTATTAAAGTGACGTTATTTTATGTCATCAAATATTCCCCCACTTGAATCCTACTTGTCCTCAAGTAGACTTTAGAAAGTTTTGTAAAAATGTATCCTAACTTGAGTTTAAGATTTTTTCCGTAAGCATTTTTTTCTTGTCTAGATTACTAGCACACAACAACACCTCACGAATAGGAAAATGAAAATACTCAAATCACTCGACTAATCTATGTGGTAACATGTAACTAATTCGCTCAATTGCTCGTTCGTGACGAGTATTCTATAATAGGCTTGCCAAGGATATACATCTCCACCACTAAAGCTAAGGAGTAACAATTCTATAAAGGTAAATTATGTTTTATTTTTGAAGGTTTGATGTGCTGTCGTGTAGGGGTCAATTATTTGATTATCAAGTTTTAAATTTATATTTAGCCGGCAAACCTAAAACAACACTTTAACGAGTAGTGTACCCGGTCAAGATGGAGTTTCGCGGTAAGTAGGGTGTCGAACACTAAGAGTGAAACATTAATCCTAAATTCTATCAGTATTTTAATTAGTTCTAATTAGTCTATTTACTTGTAAAACCTATGTTATATACGTTGTCTAATGATATGGGGATTTTCAGCCTCAGAGACCAGCACAGGTTTGGTGGAAACAAATATAAATTCAATAGACAATAAACACAAAAGAAGAAGATTAGACGATAGAAAAGAGGTACAAGAAAATGATAGAAGGCTGTATTAGCCATATTAAATCCGGTTCAATGTTGGTTTGTTTGTTTTAGTGCAATGATTTACTTATCTCGAAGCGGCCTATCATTCTTAAAGACTTTTAGCAGGACAACATCCTAAAGAACCCTAGATATGATTAATCCTGTCACCTATAACGCATCGACAATAAAGCAGCCTGTTTAGGTTAATTCTAATCCTATCTAGGGAATAAAAGCAGTGGTTAGTCCTATACAAAAAACCCTAGCCTAATGAGACTTTACCCACTTATTATTTGACGGTATTTATATACTAGTAGTCCACTATTCAAATCTTTATCAGTTAATTAAGAGCATGATTGCTGAAACATAAACATGTCACCTACCGGTCCAACTAAGCTCATAATTCAAAAGACAAAGACCAGAACGTTATTTGTGTCCTAAATTGGTTCTAGTAAAAAAACACGATATGGAGAGCTACCCGGATCTAAATTACTTGGTTTTCGTATTACTAAGATCCAGTGGATGTGATAGGTCGCATAATCAAACACATAACAAGTATGAGATGATAACATAATTAAACAATCAACGATAAATTAAGAAATGAATTTTTAAAACAAACCAAACATTGAAATTTCATTAAGATGGCTAATACCCGACGGTATTAGCCTACAACCATTGTAATTATACAAGCGTAATCAAACGATTAAAATAAACGATTAAGAGAGTAAAAATAACACGATGTCTTCTATGGAGTCGTGATCAATGCTTGACCTTGGTGGCTGATCTTCTCTTCTAAAATTCGTCTTTAATGAGTATGGTATAAGGAATATGATATTGCACATTGAAAACTCGTTTTTGAGTCTTCTATTTATAATGTCTGAAAAAGACTCAATACGCCGTATCTGGCTAGGTCGATACGGTGTATTGGGTTGGATTCCTTGGAGTGCGCGCTACGTTCAAATCAATCAGTGATATCATTCCCAATTTACTTGATTTACTGTATCTTCAAATAGTTATCTTCATAGATACGGCGTATGTAGACAACATGGATACGCCGTATTGGGAATTGGTCAAACGCATTTTCTTGTGAAGTCTTGGCGTAGATACGACATATCTCTTTAGTTGGATACATCATTTTGGTGAAATTTCAGCAATCTTCCAATATCTTCGTTTTGGCTAAAGGCTCCAAAGTAATTCTCCTTTAAGCTCTGTCTCACAAACACCTTGAATTAATTTATCAACTTTAAAGCAATTAAGTACCAAATAATGCAATAATTAAATAAAAGTGGGCAAAACAAATGGGATATATGAGATAATAAAGTAACATTATTTGATGTCAATCAAAATCCTCACCACTAGAACTCCTACTACTACCTTAACCGTCAGACTTTAGAAAAAGTTTAGTTTATGAAAATGTGTCCCAACCGAAGTTGAGGTTTTTCCGTTTAAGCATCGTTTTGTCCTAATCACCTATACATAACCAAGCTCCTCATGAAATATGGAAATGAAAACACTCAGATCACTCAACTAATCTAGTTTAACACCCCCAAATTTAACACGCATCGGAACCAATAGTTGGGTGTTAATTCATAGTACAAAATCATAAGTAAATAAAGAACGACTCAAAAGAGACGTTTATAACATTATTCCATTCATGAAAATTTCAGATACTAAATCCTGTCCACAGAAAGTTACCAAACCAAAATTACAAGTTCTTAAAACTAACGTTCATAAGCAAATGTACTTTTGAGGAATGGAACATAAAACAAGTTAACAAAACAATTTAGTGCAAGCTCCTCCTCGTGTGCTCCAAGTCCTTAGCTTTGATTACCTGAGATAAAACATGCTAAAAGTCAACAAAAAACATTGAGTAATTCATAAGTTTCATATGAATACGTTAGAACCAATATAAATAGTGTGTTTAATGCTGAGCTTGTAGATCATACATGCCCATTTAGTAATATGGCATTAAGCCGTGACACCGATCCCATGGACGAAATATGGATCATTTTAGATCATGCATATATCTTTTCATATGCTCAAAAATAATAATAATAATGCCCCTAGGCTAGGTATCTTGTCATATACCTAATAAAATCTCTAATACAATATGTCCGAACCTTGGGGTCCCGGAAGCGGGCGTATCCCCAAACATCGAACCGGGTTGTCAAGCCCATAGATCTATTAATTGTAACAGCAGCTACCCATCATAGGTAGTTGACGGTTCACGATTGGGGTCTTTTGACAAGAGGTACTCAATGCAATCAAGGTATATATTCAGGTCTAACATACATGGAAAACAACTTGTGTTCAATTTGATAAAGTAGCATGTATCTCCCTCGCGGGGTTTAAAAAACATTTAAAGTTATAAAGGCGAGGCTATGAACTCACCATAAGTAGAAGATGATCGAGTGAGAAATCCACTAAGAGAAGAAGTGCCAACGATTTAGCCGTGACCTATAAGACACGACGCGACTTAGTATTATAAGAAAAGAAAAATAGATACATAGAAATAATATACAAATTCCAAATGAGATATATTTCTAAGATATGTGTGGGCATTGCACAAGACTTAAAACCAAGGTATTTATACTTCCCAAATATGACATCTTAAATATGACCTTATGGGTAAATAACATCTACTTAATTTTCTTGGTAATAATTCTTGTTTTACTAACATGTTGCATACTTTTTATGTTTAAGAAAGACAAAAAATTCAGTTTCCTGATTTTGAACTGCTTTATGGTCTATATCTACTAAATTCCGTAAGGGATATAATAGAGAGCTTTCGCCCATATTAAGGAAAGAACTTTGAGTTTATTTTCCAAATAGAAAAGCCTCATCCTCCTCATTCGTTTCAAATCATTGGGAATTGACAATTTAGATACAAACTATCCAACCCATTATGTTTGACAAAATGGAAACACCTTTATGAAAACGGCCATAAAATCCTTAACCACAATAGCTATTTAAGTGATTCCACTTGGAGGTGATAGCCTAAGATGTCTACTACAGAGCCATGTTTTAAAACCCAACCCTTTAGTGCAACATTCTGGAGTTAAGCTCGTTTTCCAAACAAAGGTCCAGATTTGACTAGCTATCGTAAAACGGCCATATCTTCCCACATCCGGAGAGATACAAAACCATCCATTCGCACATGTAGCTAGAATTATATCTCTCTAACCATGATTTTAGTAGTAAAGGCCCTACAGCCAAAATTGTTAGATAAACTACTTACCAACTGTTCCAGAACAGTCCCTTATCATACTTCTAATTCTATCCAAAATCACCCAATTCACCTTTTATACCTAATGCAAAGGCGTTAACATACCCCCAAGAACTGGGGTCCATGTTCCATTAGACGATCATTACATATCATGTCAAGATCAATTATTATGAAAATAAAGTCAGTTCATAAAATCCAAGATTAAACACATGCACTAATACAAAAACATAATTTAACGCAAAAGGGGTTTTAAAAGATTATTACAACACAATGGAGACTAACCAAAGATCAAAATCCTTTTCTCCCCGCCGTGAACTTTGTTTACCGATACCCTAAGTAACCCAACAAAGACCCGAAATTAATTTTTGATAACCAAATCTTGTAAATACACAAATATTTACCTCTTGTTACCCAATGATCCGTTGGTTTGATTAAAATCCTTAAAATTTAAAAATCTTAAAGAATCCAAGACGTGAAAAACACGAGCATGGTGATTTTCTAGCATAAAAAGATGATTAGGGTTTATATGAATGCTGGATTTTAGTATAGATGAAGATGAATTTTGATTGAGTTTGGAGGTGATGATCTGTTCTTGATGCTACAGTTTCGAACAGAGGAAAAATACCAGCGTGGGAATTCTTTTGACTTTGTGGCACGCTAGTTATGGGAGATGTGAGGTTGTATAAATAAAAGAATGTAAATATCCCACCCTAGTTTTATATCGCTGAAAAAAATATTTAGAGTCATTGTTGTTAAGGGTTTTGAGTTTCGGTTATATAAAAAGAAAATACAGGGAGTTGGGTTTTATTTAGGTTATATACTATAATGGAGGGAATGGATATCTATAAGAGTTATATTACTTGTATAAATTCCCAAAATAAAAAAAATTATATAAGGTGTGTTAGTTTTGGATTCATAACCGGCCCCCTCTTTGAGGGTGGCTTGGTTGGGCTTTTGTTTGCTATTTTGTTATATTACTAAAACTTGTTTTCAGCCCGATAAACTATTAACTCGTTAATTCGTATAATAAGTGATTTCTTCGACACGGTTTAATGGCTAAACTTAACAAAAGAGGAAAATAATAAAAATAAAATAAATTAAGCTCTCATGGCTAAATATTGCTTTCGTTGATTTCTCGATCGATAAAACGAATAATTTAAATTGTACGATTCGCGAGGGTTTTAAAATGACGATTTTAATAAAAATCGGCTAAAATAATAAAAATGAATTATTTAAATTTATAAAATAGATACGAGATTAGAATTATTAGTGACCTTAAATATAAGGAATTTTTAAAGATAAAAATAAAGACGGTTACACTTAAACGGATAAACTGCCTATATCGGCTTAAGGTTAACAAGAACGAGAAATTGTGAATCGCGTAAACCGTAAACACAAAAGTTCACTTTACATCTAAAATAAATGAGAACGAAATATGAGTTAAATATGGACATTAAAAGATGGATTGTCACATCTATGGTGCAACATTTAAGTACTACGCTTAATTGTTCGATCGTGATTAGCTTCGTATCATAGGCTTGACAAGGATGCACATCTCCAACGCTAAAGCTGAGGAAAAACAAGTTCAAAAGACAAATTGGGTTAAGAAGTCTTAGGGTTGATCATTCAACAGTCTTTCACCATAAGTACCACACCATCAAGGCAGTTGTATCGTACATACACAGCCATAACAACAAAATAGACATATACAATCCGAACACATCCCCGTTCATGTATAACTAGCGGTTAGGATGAAGAACGATATAGGGTAGGGAGCTTCTAACTTTCACCGAAAGTTGTCATCCAACAAGGCAGCCGAGACATGTATACATGGCCGTAACGACGGAATAGACATGCATGCTCTAACAAGTCCTCGTTCGAGTAGACATTAGTAAAATGGGTGTTAAACAAAATTCACAAAACAAATAGATTAAGCCAACAAATAAGGTACGGTTGCTAGTAACTTTCTCCCGACCATTCCATGACAAAGACTCAAACATATAGATAGACGCCTCGATCACAGAAATGACAAATACAACCTAAGTTGGCGTTCCCATAACGGTCAACTTCCCTTACATCCCGCTCTTTACATACTTTTACATAAGTGGTGATATCAGTCACTTTTTACAAGACTTTACATCGTTGATTTTTGTAACGTATCAACGAATAATCGATCCTTCCAAGTGATTCCTTCGGTATAAACATCTTTTAAACCGACTATTTTTCTTCATTTTTTTCTTTTTTTTGCAATACATCATAATTCTCGGTTTTATTCCACCGTCTTCACTATCATAATTTGTCCGAATAATCTTTTCCTTGAAACACTTTTTCTTCGGACATGATTCATAATAGCGAAAGTAGCGAAACTTACGAGCTACATATTTTTCCCATTGCATTGTGCAATTTTCTAACCATTGCAGAGATAGAAAAATTTCACTTTGACACTGGAAATACAAAACTTTACACGAAAGCAACTAGCAACTTTGATTAAAATTGGCTTAATCTACACCGTAGGCTAAGGTGCAAAGGTGTAACGAAACATATAATATGGTGCAGAGAAAGAAAGGAATGGCTAAACAGGTTGTTCTAGGGGATTTTACTCTAAAAATAAGAGTAATCAAGGGTTACACGCGTTTAACTAACCAGTGTGGTTATTTATTTTTACGACATGTAGGCTATTTGGTTTAATCCTATAAATTTATCAGTTGACACATGTTCCACTATCATACCCTAGTACTAATCCTGGCGGCTCGAGTAATATACCAGGCCAAGTTCTAAAGTCCACTACATCACCGACACACTCATAATTTTGTGGAATTTTTAGTAAACAATTGGAAACGAAATAGGCTTAATTCTCACAATATGTATCAACGGTTATAATGCGCTAGGTAATGTAACTAGTGATTTTTTTCCAAAAGTCATGCTGAAAAAATATAACACCCCCATTTTTGACATAAAGCAGTGAAAGCTAATATAGGGTATTATTTTATAGTACAACAGTCATAATCATTGAAAACGACACAAAAGAGACGTTTTTAAAAGATAAGTTATCATTCATTATTTTATCAGAGTTTTTACAAACAGAGGTCCCAAAATCTACATGAAAACATAAAGTTTGAATGATAACAGTTTAGCCATCTTCAAGTCTGTGCCACTCCGTGCCATAAGGTGCTCAATTACCTGAGATAAACATGCTAAAAAGTCAACACAAAGGTTGAGTGATATTCATAGGTTTATAGTAAATAGTTTGAATACAAGTCATCATAACAGTGGGTTACGTTGTTATACACCCATAAGTGTAATAATTGCAATGAGTACAATTATTAAAGAAAACGGTATTATTGCCCTAAGCTCATGTACCGAGACCTTTAGATAATCAATAATCACAATAAATTGCCCCAACGGGTGCCTTTGCCAAACACCCGCATAGTGTTTCAAATGAAGTGCGTTTGGCTATCAGAAAGTATAGGTACACCAACGGGGAAGCTTAGTCCCAAATAGATCTATTCACAGCATTCGCGCTTACTCTGAAAAGTAATTAACGGTTCATGATAGTGGGGTCTTAATGGCAAAAGTAAGGACTTAGTCAATAATATATCAGGATAGCATACAGTTAGAAAAATACTCATATTCATGGTTTATAGCATGTATCCCCCTCGCGAGTTTATGAAAACAATAGAAGATTTAAAATGTGAGGCTATGAATTCATCATAACAGTATAGGGAAATCTGATTAATGGCAAAAGTATATAAAATGAAAGTAACGGCTTCGTCACGCAACCTGGGGTAATATGTCAAGTCTTAGTGTGATGGTTTATGTTTCAAAACTTTATAAAGTTTAACGTTTTACTTTGATTTATTAATTTATGGAAATATTGTATCACTGTTCGGGCCATCATAATTTAGAGGTCATGTAGTAAACGTTTGAGGAGCCATGACACTTTAAAAAATCGTAGAATCCGAGCAAACCTCGTCAAAAGGTATACCAAATGAAACTACTTACATGAAGCTCCCCTAGTAACGTGATACATAAGATTTTAAGTTTCTTTTAAAAGTTAGTCGAATAATTACCTTAAAATATAACGTAATTGTTTTAAAATAAGATGCGTCAATCGTTGAATATATGATAATTGTGTCAAGTGTTTAATAAAATCGAGTTTTAATCATAATATTATATATTTTATAATTTATATTAAAAATATTATACTTTTTATAATTTCAAGTTTTCAAGAAATGGCAATATATTACCCTTGGTTTATATAACTTTACAAGTTTAGTCCTTATATATAAGGTTATATAATTTACACCTTAAGTTTAGACTATGGCTAAATAGGTTCTTAAGTTATAACTTTGGAAGAAATGACATTTT
The DNA here is from genome assembly GCA_026074375.1 of Tanacetum coccineum. Taxonomy (NCBI): domain Eukaryota; kingdom Viridiplantae; phylum Streptophyta; class Magnoliopsida; order Asterales; family Asteraceae; genus Tanacetum; species Tanacetum coccineum. The sequence continues at coordinate 4,591 of BQNB010142257.1, read as the reverse complement.
TAGCCCCTTTTTATAAATTTCAAAAAGTATGATAATTACCCCTTAGCATGAAATAATGTTCAAAACAAGTCCAAAAAGCCATGCCAAGCTTAATTAGGTTCCAAATGATATTGTAACAGGTTATAGCTTATTAGAAATAACAAAAAATAAGATTTTCTAACGTAACAAAAGTTTAGAAAAAAGGATTCGTTACCTAGAAAATCAAGAACGGGTCATTTTAGGGGTTTACTAAAAAAATGCTGGTTTGAGTTCAAGGCTTAACTAAGAGTTCACATATAGCTTAAGAGTATTCTGAACAATCTAATACATATTATAAGATTATTGAATAAGATTTTGAGCATACTTGAGCTAAAATGGTTCAAAATGGGTTTTTCAAGTTAGTACGCCTAGTAAAGACTTCAAGTGTTCCTTTCTATTGATTCTTGGCTTCTATTATGAGGTTAGGGACTTCACTTGATCCTTATTGGTCTAATTTAGAACTCCATTTGAGTGGTGATGAGTTTTTGAGGTGTGATTGAAGAGTGTGTGTGTTTCGGCTATTTATAAGGTTCAAAACCCTTAGTACCTAAGTTTTCTTGGTGGCTAAGGGTTATGAACTATAGATAGATGACTAAGGATGGCCTAAGGTGAGTATGGTCGGCTAGGAATGTAGCTAAGCAAGGTGGAATGAGGTTGTAGGGGTTCGACTGCCATAGGTGACAAGGAAGTGACAAAGCAAGACTTGGTGCTTAAGGGTGGTGTAACTGCTAGGTAGCTGACTTGGTGATATGGTGGTGATGTCTTAGAGGTGCTAGGGTGCTTGGTTGGTTTAAAATGGGTCAAAACAAAATAAAAAGTGGTGTCAGGTTTGGTTTTGGTTTGGCTTAGGATTTTGGGTTTAATTTGGGTTAGGTTTAGGATTATGGATAGTTTAGGGTTTAGGATTAAGGTTTAGTGTTTAGGGTTAAAGTTTAGGGTTTAGGATTAAGGTTTAGGGTTTAGTTTTAGGTTTAAAATAAAGTTTAGGGTTTTAGGGTTTTGTTTAGGGTTTAGGGTTTTTAAAATGTGCATTAGGGTTTAGGATTAGGGTAATTAGGGTTTAGAAGTCATGCATTAAGTGCTTGTACCTTGTGCTAAAGTGGTGGTAAAGTTTAAACATGATTTAGGAGCTTAAATGACCTAATTAGGTTTTTAGGCATGATTAGCTTGTACATTGTGCTTTAGAAAGTTGTAACTTGATTTAGGAGGGAAAAGATATTCAAATGTTATGCATTGTACACTTGTACACATGCTTGAAGGCTTGCACATTCATTTTATATGTATACATTACATATAATTAGGGTTTTGATATAAACGTTAATGAATAAAGTCTGTTTTGATATAACGTTGTAAATGGTATGTTAAATGGATAATGTACTTGGTAAAAATGATATTAAGATATAGACTTGACATATTAGGATGTTTACATGATATAAACATAGATATAGATGGCATTGGTAGAGGTTGTGTGAGCTCGTTTACTTTAGAGATGCAAGTTACGTTGCATAATGAGATAAAGCAAAAATTTCCCTATAAAAAGGTGGTATATATAATAGATGGATATTACAGTGCATCTAATTTAATAGATGGATAATTACATTGATGAAAATTACGGGTTGTTATAGTCTCCCTCCCTTAAAAGAAATCTCGTCTCGAGATTTAGTTAGATGCCGGAGTGATGTTTGAAAACAGATGTGGATACTTGGCACGAATTTGATCTTTGCGTTCCCATGTAAATTCTGGCCCTCTTTTGGAGTTCCATCTTACTTTTACTATAGGAATATGACTTTGTTTTAGTTGCTTGACTTCTCGATTCATAATATCCACTGGTTCTTCTACAAAGTTGAGTTTGTCATCGAGTCGAAGCTCTTTCATTGGAATGACAAGGGATTCGTCAGATAAGCATTTCTTTATATTAAAAACATGGAAAGTACTGTGGACATTACTGAGCTCTTCAGGAAGCTCAAGTTTATATGCCACTGGGCTAATCCGTTCAAGGATTTTGAAAGGTCCAATGTACCGGGGATTAAGCTTTCCTCGTTTTCTGAAATGGATGACACCTCTATGAGGTGATACTTTTAACATAACACGATCTCCAACTTGAAATTATAAAGGATTTTGCCTTACATTGGCATAACTTCTCTGTCGGTCTCTTGCAGCTTGCAATTGTTGTCTAATTTGCACTATCTTTTCAGTGGTTTCATGGATTATTTCTGGTCCCGTAAGCTGAACATCTCCAACTTCGGCCCAGCAAACAGGTGATCTACACTTTCGATCATAAAGTGCCTCAAATGGTGCTGCCTTAATACTGGCATGGTAACTGTTATTGTAAGAAAATTCTACACATGGTAAGTGTTTTTCCTATTCTTTTCTAAAATCTATAACACATGCTCGAAGAATGTCTTCGAGTGTTTGGATGGTTCTTTCACTTTGTCCATCGGTTTCTGGATGATATGCCGTACTCATGTCTAATTGAGTACCTAAACCACTTTGTAATGATTGCCAGAATCTAGACGTGAAATGACTGTCATGATCCGAGATGATAGATATTGGCACTCCATGCCGGGAGACTATTTCTTTTATGTACAATCTTGTAAGGGTTTCTATACTATCTGTCTCTCGGGTAGGGATGAAATGTGCGGATTTGGTAAGGCGATCGACAATGACCTAGATTGTCATGTTCGTTTAAGGTTTTGGGTAGTTTTGTGATGAAATCCATTGTTATTCTTTCCCACTTCCACATAGGAATCTCCGGTTGTACCAGTAAGCCAGATGGCTTCTAACATTCTGCCTTAACTCTAGAACATGTCAAACATTTGCCAACATATTCAGCGATGATTGCCTTCATGTTAGGCCACCAATAGAGTTTCTTTAGATCCTGATACATCTTGTCAGAACCTGGGTGAATGGAATACTTTGATTTATGGGATTCATGCATGATTAAGTCTCTCAAATTACCAAAAAGTGGTAACCAACTTTGGTTTTTAATACAACGAGTTCCATCAGGACGTATTTCAAATGCTTTGTCCATTCCTCGTAAGTTTTCAGCCTTGATGTTTTCTTCCTTGAGTGCTTCAGTTTGAGCTTTGAGAATTTGTGATGGTAATTTTGGATGAATGGTCATAACTAATGATCTAACTCGGAGTGGTTTGATTCGTTCCTTCCGGCTTAAGGCATCTGCTACAACATTTGCCTTTCCAGGATGGTAGCGAATTTCACAATCGTAATCTGCAAGCAATTCTAACCAACGACGTTGTCTCATGTTCAACTCTTTCTGATCAAGGATATGCTGAAGACTTTTATGATCAGTGAACACAGTACATTTGGTGCCATACAGATAGTGTCTCCAAATTTTAAGAGCGAACACTACTGCTCCTAATTCGAGATCATGAGTGGTATAGTTTTCTTCATTAGGCTTAAGTTGTCGGGATGCATATGCAATAACCTTCTCTCTTTGCATTAACACCGCTCCCAGACCTTGATGGGATGCATCACAGTAAACAACAAAATCATCATTTCCTTCTGGTAATGCTAAGATTGGAGCTTCACATAGTCCGTGCCACTCCGTGCCATAAGGTGCTTAGTTACCTGAGATAAACATACTAAAAAGTCAACACAAAGTTATGTGTATTAGATAATTGGTAAGATGCACATGCAAAGGGGCACGACCCCACAAACACAAGTTATTATTCCGCATAATACAAGGATAAGTAGCCTAAAAACTAAATCATATACATAAGAGGTTTGCCCAGTACCGAGAGAATAACCCACAAATATTCAATTAAGACTATCACTGCAAAAGTATAACAACGATATTAAAAGATTGCAACACAAAAATATTAACAAGACGAAAATTGTTAAGTGTTATACAACGAACATATAAGAATATAGTCTAAAAGGTTCCAAGTACAAACATCCGCTACAAAAAGGTCACATGCGACCGCGGAACAAAAATGGAATTATAAGAACAAATACTAGACTTAGTCAGATGCACCATGCTCTGGCGTAGTCTCCAACGTCTCCTTCTCAAAAACAATCTCTGAGGGAGAAGAAACTTTAGTAGATGGCCCCACGTCCAAACCTTCATGATCAGTCACTGGTACCGAAGGGACAGTGCTGGCTTGAATAAAAGTGGTGGACAAGGCAGTGGTTGTGGCCGTAGCTGGAACTCCAAAAGTACTTGACTCACCAACCAAATTATAACACCCCTATTTTTGACATGTAGCAGCGGAAGCTAATCTGGGGTATTATTTCATAGTACAACAGTCATAATCATAGAAAACGAATCGTAAAGAGACGTTTTTGGAAAATTTAGTTATCATTCATTTATTCATCAGAGTTTTTTCAAAAGAGAGGTCCCAAACATCTAGAAACATAAAGTTTAAATGATAACAGTTTAGCCATCTTCAAATCCGTGCCACTCCGTGCCATAAGGTGCTCAGTTACCTGAGATAAACATACTAAAAAGTCAACACTTATGTTAAACAGTTTGAATACAAGTTCAATAGTGGGTTACGTTGTTATACATCCATAAGTGTAATAATTGCAATGAGTACAATTATTATAGAAAACA
>BQNB010142256.1:0-12827 GCA_026074375.1 Tanacetum coccineum | reverse complement strand
TAGAAAATTCGAGACCACCAATCCATAACATCCTAAAACCCAACTCGACATGTGCATGAGAAGGTTTATGTTTTAAGTCCTTCCCTATAGAGTAAATTGCATAAATAGTCCTTAAAGTTTGGCCAAATTGCATGTTTCGTCCCAAACGTTACGAAAGTGCAAGGATCGTCCCTGTGGAAAACCTTTGGTGCAAGTATCGTCCCTGCAGGGACGATACTTGCACCAAAGGTTTCCCATAGGGACCATCCTTGCACTTTCGTAACGTTTGAGACTAAACATGCAATTTGGTCAAACTTTAAGGACGATTTATGCAATTTACTCTTCCCTATATGTCATGAGGAGATTCTTTTTCTTCTTGGGCCTTTTAAATTTATCAAAAGAACCCCACCGATTCACACATAGCTTAACTTCAGCCTTACTTGGATCTGCACATTTGAAGTCTTTCTTTGATGACATAAGCCCGCTAGGTGGTAAAGGGGTTAAATTAATCCATTGGGCTTGGTTTGTAGAAGTGTCCATGTCATCACGGGTTTTAAAAACATTTAAATTTGGAGAGTATCTTTTACCCGTGCTTACCTCCTTAAAAACTGGATCATGAATCTTTCGAGTAGCTGACACCACGGTGACAACAGGCTTTGATTCACGGGCACTTAAAGTGTCAACATCATGAGGCGCCTTCTCGGTAACAGCTCCTTCAACATCTCCAAAACCATCTTCACCATGGTTGTTGTCGCCGTCACCATTGTGACTAAGAATTACTCCGACCAAACCTGTTGTTGTTGGACTTTCACAGATGATCTCATCTCCTTGATCATTAATTTCAGGGTCTAAAGATTTAACATCTTTGTCATCATTACCCAGATCTTGTTGCTGCACCACATCGACTTTAAGATTTAACTTCTCTTTTTCACCAACTTTTAGCTCACCGCAATTGCTACTAAACCCACCCTCAACAATGGGGTCGATTCTGTCTGATCCAAGATCAAACGTATGCTTCACTTTTTCACCAACTTCTGAACTCATTTCAGATTCAAGGCAATTCGTTGATGAGCAGTGTCCTCCCTTTTCGTTTCTAAATTCGAGTAAAATCTTCAAACCACCCAAATGTTTTACCTTGCAATCTGAGACATTGAAAGGTTGGCAAAGTATTGATTGAAGTTCTGATGGTGAGTGTATCAAGATAGATTCACCAACAAGAGCGTTTTGTAGCCATCCGGTAAGATTTTTCGAGGGTATTTGATCCAAACCGGAAGGGTTACTGTTCATTTTCCTTGCCTTCTTGCATCCTTGCCTAAACTTAGAGAAAGATCTTTCAAACTTAGCAACATTTGCTCTAAGTTTGAAGCTCCCATTCCAAATCTTGTTTAATCTTTTCTCGAGAACTTGTGGGTTACCAACTCGGAAAAAACGTGCAAACCCGAACCTTAAACCGACTTTACTCATCTTACTTGCCACATATACATCAGCTACCTCTCCCAACTCCGCAAATACTTCACGTAGATTGCCCTCGTTCCATTCGGGTGGGAAGTTGGTAAAGAAATAGTTCACAACAGTTATTTGCGGAACACTCTTCCTTTTAACGTTCCCATCCCCGTCATCTTGTTCTTCCCCTTCTTGTTTACCGCCTGTTAGAGTCACCATCGTCTTTAGTAACTACCTTAGAAAGAACAGAGTTATTAACATTCAACATGGATCCTTTATCTAATCTGCCTGTAGCACCATTAACCAAAATCTACTCGATGTGTGTTAAGTCTAGAAAAAAATTATATCAGTGTCAACATTATTGTTTGTTCGCTAGTTGTTGATTTTATAATGATGCATATCCCATAATTAATCACTAGTTGCACTCCACATCTCTCTACCTTCTACAACACTTGTCTCTTTTCAAATGCATACGATAAGTACGAAAAACATTTAACAAGTAAGATTATTCTAATCAGCCTTATTACATCATATGACCAGAAACCATACTAATTCATACGTGAACACTAAGATGAAGTGAAATCACTCGATGGGAACAAGCTCAATCTTGATCTCAGAAACGGATACGTCGTCGGTCCCGGCCCTAGGCACCAAAGTCACTAAAAGAGACTCATCATCTTCAGATTCCATATCCTCTAATAGCTCGGTTAACCCAAACCTAACCGCACTCGTCATGAACATTTTATCTTTTGATTGGTTGTGTGGCAACTGCGCGAAACTACCCGCCATCTGGCTATCAGCCGCAGTGGTAGCAGGTACATCGTCTTTGTCATTGACAAACACGTCGAACTTGACAAACTTTTCACTGTCGAAACGTATTCCGCTTAGTATCAGCATCTCACTCGCTTTCTCTTTATCTTGCTTGGTCCTATTTGTAGTTGGTCTCTTTACAAGCACTTTCACTATTTGGTCTAGCTTCACCGGAAAATTTATCTTCTCCACCCTTTCAATTCGTTGCATCGACGTAGTTGAATCTCTAGGATTCTTGGTACGTGGAACTGGTCTAGCCCTGGACCAGGGAATTCGGGATGTTTCGTATTCGTATCCCATCAATGTGGTGTCACAACAGTTTCGGTTGTAGACACGGACAAGCTGTTTGTTCTCATCGTAAAACACATATGAGGCGTCTAGCCAGTCTGACTCGGTAGGGTCATGGTGTCCCCTACCGCCCAACTCTTTCCAAATATTCCACATTCGGTCGACATTGGCATGGTGTGCGTAAAACAACGGGTCATACCCAGCCGAGTAGAGGTTCCCCATATCCTCCCTATTAGGCATCCGAGGGTCGGAAACCCATATGTGCATTGCTGTATGAGGTCCACGCTCTATAGAACCAACAGTCGGGTCTTTTCCATCGTACGGGTCTTGTCCAGCCCTATACTCGCCTCCAAAGAAACTTTTATAGTCAGGGGCGTTGCTGATCATTTGCTTATACATTGTTGACATATTAATGCCTAGTTGGTCTATACAAGAAGCACCACGCTCTTGACCAGTGTAGTCAAGATCAACGACAGCTGGTGGGAGGTGTCTCGCATCCCTGTAAGCATTAAAGGTCGAGTTTTTTCTCGGGTCATTATCGATTGGATTTTCAAACATAGGAGGAATTGTCATACCGGTCGGGTTGTCCCAGTTCCAGTATGGTAAAGCAAAAGTTGGATCGTCGATCAAACTACCCAGAATCCTCTCATAGAAATAGAGGTACCACCGATGAAATGGAAAGAATAGCCAGGAGTTGTGAACCTGAATTTCTTTTTCAGGGTGGCCACTTTGTTTTTGAGTGTAACCACCGTTGCAATATGCGCAGTGAATCTTAGCTTGTTGCTTGAAACTTCGTGGGTCGTCCTCATCTAGATCCCTCATCGCCTTGATTGCTTTCCTGTACTTAGTCATGTAGGCCTCAGAGACTCTTTGTGCGGGTGGTCGAACACGAATCTCAGGATTCTTAGGCAAGACGTAGTCTTTTGGACGATCTTGTGAGAGTACCGGAGGACAACAAGCTAAGCTTCTTCGAGCATCTGCTGAGTTAGCTATGCCTTCTTTAACAGTAGCAGCACAGTCTGAAATATCGTCAGGAGCAGCAATAGGTGTGGCGAAGGCTGACTGGATCGAAGTGAAGTTTGCAGCTCCATAGAGGCCTCCAAGTCCTAATAGCAAGTTTCTTCGGTCGACATTCTTCATATCAAGTGATGTTTTTATATTTTCGTGATTTTCATCGTGCTTGGTGTTGCATGAGACTTTAAAGTGATGATGGGTTCGGATTGCATTAGTCTTCAAGCTAAAAGAAGTCATCATCTTTTGGTTTGGGATGTCTTCAATGTGCTCTATTTAGCTCTTATATATAGGGGTCGACTTCGACCGTGTCTGTATATGTTAAAACATTGTAAATATTAGCTGGCTAACAAATATGTTAAAACAAAACACATCATCATATTAATTTGTTCTTTCCTGATTATTGCTGCCACTTCAAAAATTCACATAGACATGTGTCTCTTTTATAGTTTACAACAAGTGATCAACTCATCACCTCCAAGCTGAATTCATGCCAAGTATGGTTCATAATATAAGCCACTTGGCTATATAACAGAATAATTTAATGAAATTACACAAAATCATTAAAGAAAGTATACTGATATTTAAATATAAGTACGCATTTATAAACTTGTACTAGATAGTTTTTCATTTATACATGTTAATTGGCAAATTTATTTGAAGGTACATATTATACAAAGCGTAGAGATATCTAGCGCGTTTCATTTGTAGTGACACATTTCTGGAGTACAGCTTATATATAAGAGATCTCTATAAGTCTCTATCAACTATACATTATCGCCAAGTCCATCTACATTATACAAATTACGCTATTCTTCAAAAAGGAGAGTAAGTATGTTGTTTTCTTCGAGTCAAAGAAATTCAATGTTTAGTACTCTGGCAAAGTTCAAATAAAATAATTGGGACCCTATAACATCCATGTAATCCAAAAAATTCTCTCTCTAAAAATTCTCTCCTTAACAATTTTTTTCCGCCCTTTTTTCGATCAAAAAATACACTAAATAAGCTCATATTAAGCTCTAATAAGCTCTAATTTTCAATTCTAATTAGGTTAATCGATTCAGAAACGCTAAATACATAGGCTGATTAGTTCGAAAATTTAATTTTGATGGATTTTTTGATTTTTTAGGCTTATTTTTAGGATTCAGATTGAACCTAATAATGAATAATAAAAAACCTAATAATAGATCTAATAAGCGGAACATTAAGCTTCCGATTAGATATAACGATCACGTAATGAGCAATTTAAGCCAAAAAATTCACTAATATTGAATCCAGTATTAATATAGAAGAAATTAGGGCTAAAAATAGGGGAATTTATCAGAATAATGAAGAATTAGGGGAGGATAAGCTGAGGGATGATGTTAATGAAATAAGTAATCTGAATGATAGGTTTAATAATATTGGGGATGATGGATTAGATAAGACTAATATTGATAATGCTGAATGTGTTGATAGTGATAAGGAGTGTTTGGATGATGGTGTGAAGGAGAATAAGCAAGATGAAATAAGCTCTGAGTACATAGATAAGCTTGTGATGGATGAAAAGGATAAGAATAAGGCGGATAAGGTTGAAAATCAGAATGGACCTAATATGACTTATGCTAATGTGACAAAGAACTCAAAGTCCTTTGTGAGTAATCAATTGAGAGTTATTCCTACTGTGATGAATGATTGAGGGGAAGAGGTGGTAGCGTTTGATGAGGAGATGGTGAAAATAGGTAGCAAAAACTAGGAATTTGTAACATTTCACATTTTCGCGTCATTTTACGTCAATATATATTCAACTATTTATTTTAAACTTTTACGCGTTTACTTTTAATTTTTAACGTTTAGTTAAATCGCGTTTACTAAAAATCAACATTCAACGTAAACGGACATTAAACAAATAAAAGTTTACGTTCAACAAGTGTTATATAATTATTACGAGGATAATTATTAACTTTTCACTTTTTATTTTTATTCGTTATGTAAATCGTTTACGTTTCGAAATAAAACACCTTCATCCATGCATGTAAACCCATAAACCCATCTATACTTCAACAAATACCCACCATTATACCAATACCCAAAAAAATTAATACAAAATCTTCCACAAATACATACATATCCGGATCATACACACACACAAGAATTAAATCCCTAAAGCTCCACTAACTATTAAACTAGTATATGTGTTAACCATTGGATAAACCCTAAAGCTTACACATCTTACACAAGCCACATTTTTGTCCCCATTCCATCCATATCATACGGCAATATCACATGGAAAAGACCAAGTATGCCTTTGTCATGTCATTTTCATTTCTTATCCTAGTATGTTTCCTAATTAATAAACTATACATGACACCATGCCTTTCCTTTTCTATATAAGAAACTATCATGCATACATCTCATATCACTAGAAAAACACAAGTAAACCTCTCTTTCTCTCACAAAACATTCGGCTAGAAAACCAAACACAAGAAAAGTTATAATTTTCATTTCTACAATATTACAAGCATTCAAGAGTGGTTTAGGGTTTATTCTAAGGTACTTACAAGTAGGGCTGAGCAAATAGACCGGTGGACCGGACCGGACCGGAAAACCGGACCGAACCGGACCGACCGGACCGGACCGACCGGACCGCGGTCCGGTCCACGGTCCGAGGTTTTGGACCAATTCGGTCTTCGGTCCGGTCGGTCCGTTTCCGGTCCCGTTCCGGTCCACCAAAAACCCCGATTAAGCTTATAGGACCGGACCGGACCGAGGTACCGAACCGAGACCGAGACCGACCCGGACCGGACCGTACCATTTCGGTCCGGTCTACGGTCCGGCTTTTTAGAGGGTTTCGGTCTCGGTCCGGTCCGGTCCTAGCCGGTCCGGTCCGGTTTTGGACCGTTGCTCACCCCTACTTACAAGTAAAAGATCAAGTATAATCAAGGGTTTACCAAGAAAAGAAATTAGGGTTTTCTTAGTTAAATTAGGGTTTTGTGGAAGCAAATTTAGGGTTAATACTTGGGTCTTGCTTGTGTTACCATCTTCATCCATCTTGTTAAGGTCTTTTAAGAATCCTAAACTTTTTTATATTATTCATTTCATGATTTATAAAATTGTTATATGGTTAATCATCACCTAGGTTTATTTCATAAGTTTATAAAATGGATTTTTACATGTGATAAGGTTCGAATACATTTGTCTCATAAGGTTAAGATGTTAACAAGTTGGTAAAATGCAAGAACACACTTTATACAAGTATTAGTTAATTTATAAAAAGAGTTTATAAATTAATTATTAAAAAGTTTATTTATTAAGTTCATAAATAAATAAAAGTGAAGACTTGTTATTCTTGGACACATTTTTAGACATATATTAGAGGACTAAAAATATACACAAGTTAATGTATTAATCATATTAGAGGACTTGTAGTAATTATCTTGTGAAAAAGTTTATAAAATTAACTTATATGTATATATAACCAAAATAGTTTGCACAATCTGTTTTGCTTCAAAACTTTATAAAATCTGGAAGTATTTTATAAAAATAATACATCTCATAAGGATCGTAAGCATATAAAGAACTCAAAAATCTGAATTATAACAAAGAAGTTACGGAGTTTACAAGATTATAGTAAAAAGTGTTTTTATAAAAGTATTTTTATAAAAACTGTGAGATTTTCGAATCTGATAAAATAAAAACTTATTATTCTGTTAAAGTACAACTTATGAGGATTTCAAAACTATAAGGTACACCAAGAATGGATTTAAAATGAAGAAGTTACGGAGTTTATGAGTTTACGATAAAAAGTGATTTTATAAAAGTAATTTTATAAAATCTGAAATAGTACGAATCTGATATAAATTATTTGATTTTTTTTGAGAAAGTAGATATCATGAGCTTTCCAAAACTATAAAGAACTCGAAAAACGAGTTTATAACGAATGAGTTATGATTTTTACAAGATTACGACAATTAATTATATAAAAGTAGTTTTATATAATTTCACTAAAACAGTAAAAGTTACTGTTCATCAGTGGCTAAAATATTATAAATATAATATTTTGATAAATCTTTTTAATACGAAGCCACGGGTATAAATAACATGTAAAACGGATTTAAAACAAGGAAGATACGATGTTTTTACTAAAGTGATATTTATAAATACTTTTATCTTTATAAATATTATTTTATCAAACAATTAAATTATTTATATAATGTAATTATATAAATAATAAATCAAGTATATTTAGCAATTAATAAATTGTTGGACAAGTATAGTATTTTTACAAATACAAATACATGGACATCGATTTTTCAAAATACTAATTTATATTGTTTAATTTTATAAATTAAACAAACATGTTTAGGTGGTGATGTAACCATATAGAATTATATGTTATGTTAGTTATTCAAAGTACATTGTACTCATACGACCTATAATTAATTAGGTTGCATTCGGACTTTCCGTGACGTATCACTCATTTGATTTGTATAATCAAAGTTCATTCATTAAGGTAAGTTTATAGCTCCATGTTTTACTTGTTTTACATATATTTTTGAGATGAGAACATGCTTGTTTGCAAATTCATTTACATGGTTGATTCAAACTCATTACCTGTTCATTTACAATTCATTTACAAATTGATTTACATACTCATATGCATATCTCACGATGAGATACAATATTTGATTTCATTTTTGGACGCAAGTGGACATTTAAACTTGATTACGTGTTTGTCTAAGTAGCGATAACCCACTGAGCCCACTATCATGAACTATCAATTACTGGATTGTAAGCGCGAATGTTATAAATAGATCTATTTGGGATTGACATCCCCATTCGGGTGAGTCATGCTCATTGTGCCGGTTTGTCGGACAACGAACATATACCAGGTCAGATATGGGATGTTTCGGGTTGAACATCATCACGGGCAATGTTGGCAATTTATATTGCAAGTCATACATGTCGAGCTTCAGTGTCATGAGTTTAGGGAAACGTAATTTCATTTTGTGATAGTAGTATGTGTTGCTATATCACAGGGAAAATCTTGTGGTCCACACTACTTTTACTAAACGTCACTGATTGGTAAACACTTTTTATGGTGCTGCGAGTAAAGAAGTGGACAATACATTCATTTGATCCTAAATTTATAAGTACATTTTATGATATTGTGTACATCACAATTATCATACATACTCTTTGAACAATTGCGGTCCAACTGTCATACGCATATTTTGTGACTATTATAAGGGTTGAAATGGTCATACATACTTTGCCAATCTTTGGTTTAACATTTATACTTAAACAAACCTATGATCTTACCAACTTTATATTGACACTTTTAAGCATGTTTTTCTCAGGTGAATTAGATGCTTGGCTTACTTGATGTGCATTGGAATCTAAACAATACAAGATTACTTTTCAAATGACACGTTTAGATGTCGTTCTCTTATAGCTTGTGCAAAAGTACTCATGAAGTAACGCTCCCGGACATAATTCCGCTGCGACCTAATTTTGGGGGTGTTTCATAATTAACATTGTGTGGTCAATTTGTTGGTCACAATATACCTCTACCTATGTTGAATTATCATCTAAGAAGAATGTGGACTAGATTTGGGTTTAAGGAGATAATTAACAATGGAAATGGTAGATGGATTTTTAAGTTTACTAGGTAGGATGGACTGAATGAAGTAGCTTCTAAGAGCCCTTGGTTGGTGAATGAAAAGCCTTTACTGGTGTATAGGTGTGATCCTTGTATTGGTTTAGATAAAATTGAGCCGAGTGTTCTTCCTGTTTGGGTCAAGTTGTAGAATATGCCAATGAAAGCATGGACTAATGTAGGTATTACTACCATTGCTAGTTGTTTGGGTAAGCTTATGATAATGGATAGCATGACCTCTTATGTTTGCAGGAGTGGATTGGGAAGAACTGAATATGCTAGAGTTCTAGTGGAAATAGAGGCTAAAAAGGGGCTTGAGGAGGAGATTGAGTTACAATATAGAGATAAGGATCAACTTGTCAAATGAACTAAGAAGATTAAAGTAGAATATGATTGGCAACCTCCTGTATGTAATCACTGTAATGTTTTTGGACACAGTTTTAAGAAATGTTCTAGGAGAACAAAATCTGTTTATGAAATAGCTAGAGAAGCAGAGGAGAAAAGTAAAAAAGTGGAAGAAGTTGAGTTTAATGTTGTGCAGAATAGATTCAGGAAACCAATAAGAAATACTGAGTATGTGAGGAACTCTGTATGTGGAAACAGAAAAAAGAAGAAAAGAAGAATAATGGAAATGAAAAAAGGAAAACAAAGGTGTATAATTATAAGAATTTTGAAGAAGAATTTCCTCCATTAAGAACTCAGGATAAACAAAGTAATAACAAGGAAAAAGCTATGAAGAGTAACAACAGGTACTCAGTTCTTGAAGGGATTAATGAGGATAATTATAATGAAATCAATATGCTGAAAGATAAGATGTTAGTTGACAAATACTTGGATCTAAAATTGCAGCCAAACAGTAATGAAATTAAGAATTGGTCACCAGAAATGAAGTAGTATTTCAAAAGAGACTAAGAGGCTGATAGAGAAAAAGAGAAAAATAATGTTTTAGATGGTATGGAAGGAATTGTTGAGGATGTGTTAAAAGATTATTCATTTGCTTCAAGGATAACAATAGCTAATGCGGTGAATGGGAGTTGTAGTTCATTATTGAACTAAGGTTTAACTCTTAGTTTTTTTATAATGGATTACAAAATCGGAATTTGGAAAATTAGGAGTATGAATCAAGGTAATAAGCAAAAAGAAGTTAAGAAGTTTATTTATGAAGAAAAGTTACAAGTGTGTTTCGTTATAGAGACTCATGTTAAGTCCTCTAAGTTGAATGAGATTTGCTCCAAAATTTATGGTCAATGGGATTGGGTTTCTAACTGTACTCATTGTAGTGGTGGTTGTAGAATAGTTGTAGGCTGGAATCCAGATGTAATGAAGATTTTAGTTATTAATACCTCAAGACAACACATGTTATGCCTAATTGAAAGTATTCATAATCATAAGAAGCTTTACTGCAATTTTATATATGCATCCACTATGGTATGGAAAGGAGAGGTCTGTGGAAGGAGCTTCAGATGGCTAAGATATGTACTTCTGGGACTCCTTAGGTATTGAGGGGTGACTTTAATGTCACATTTAATGTGAGTGAACATTCAGCTGGCAAGTCTACTATAGATGGAGATATGGAAGATTTTTTGGATTGTGTCAACAATATTGAATTAGAAGATGTGTGTAGTACTGAGATGCACTTTACATGGATAAAATCTCCAAAAAAACCTTGTATTAGTGTGATGAAGAAGCTTGATAGAGTGATGGCTAATGACTTATTTAAAATGAAATACAACCAAGCTTATGATGTCTTTCATCCTTTTTTGGTCGTTGATCATTCACTAACTGTTATGGTTATGCCTCTCGCTATAGAAAAAGAAGTCTTTCAAATTTGCCAATTTTATTGCAAATAAAGGAGATTTCTTGCCTATTGTTGAGAAGGGTTGGATTATGGAGGTTCAGGGATGTCATATGTTTAAGCTTGTTAAAAAGCTTAAGGTGCTTAAGGCCTTATTGAATAAGCTTCATTGGAAAGATGGCAATGTGTTTAACAATGTGGTCAAATTGAGGAACAAGCTGAAAGCAGCTCAAATTGAAATCAATGAAGATCCTTATGATAATGTTAAAAAAGTTGTTGCTTCTCAAATCCTAACAAATAAAATGATGCAGTTGATGATGAGGTTAAGCTGCTGTATCAATTGGCAAAAATTAATTGGCTTAATGAAGGAGACAAAAATTCAGCTTATTTTTATAAAGTGGTCAAGAGTAGGAAAAGCAAAAACAGGATTTTGAGTATAAATAACAAGTTGGGAATTACAGTTGAATGTAATAAGGTGGTTAATGAATTTGTGAACCATTTTGAGATGTTTCTTGGTCAATCCTCCCGTGTTAATTCTTTAGATGAAATAGAGGATATTTTTACTTCTAACATGACTACTGAGGAAGCTTCTTTTATGATAAGGGAGGTGACTGATAATGAGAATAAAACAACCATATTTGGTATTAATGATAGCAAGGCTCCTGGTCCCGATGGATATACAGCTTGTTTCTTTAAAAAAGCCTGGAATGTGATTGGGACAAATGTTTGTAAGGCTGTGAAAGAGTTCTTTAATAATGGAAAGCTTCTTAAGGAGGTGAATTCCACTATTATTGCTCTCATTTCAAAAGTCAATCATGCATGCAATGTCACTGATTACAGATTTATTGCTTGTTGCAATATTTTGTATAAGTGTATTAGCAAAATTTTGACAGCAAGAATCAAGAAAGGGTTTGATAAAGTGGTAAATTTAAATCAGAGTGCTTTTATTCAGGCGAGAAGCATTCAAGACAATATTTTGTTAACTTAGGAGCTATTGAAAGGCTATAATAGAAAAGGTGGATCAAAAAGGTGTTCTCTAAAGATTGACATTGCAAAAGCCTATGACACTGTTAGTTAGGAAATTCTGAGAGATATTCTGTCTAAGTTTGGTTTTCATAAGAAAATGGTGGATTGGATATCTACTTGTGTTACATCAACATCATTCTCTATATGCTTGAATGGTAATCTTCATGGGTATTTTAAAGGAGGATGGGGCTTAAGACAGGGTGATCCAATCTCTCCATACTTGTTCACCTTGGTTATAGAAGTATTCACTCTTATTTTGAACAACAAAATTCAACATTCTCATAGCTTCAAGTATCATTCTGGGTGCAAGGAGATCATGCTTACTCATCTTTGCTTTGCAAACGATTTACTGGTTTTGTGCTATGGTGATGCTAAATCTGTTAAAGTGATTAAAGATGCTCTAGGTTTATTTAGTAATATTTCTGGTCTAAAGCCTAACATGAGCAAAAGTACAATATTCTTTGGTAATGTGGATATTGGTGAAAAGAACAGGATTCTTGAGATTGTCCCATTTTAGGTTGGCAAATTTCCAATGAGATATTTAGGGGTGCCTTTAATCACTAAGAGACTTGGAAAAGATGAATGCAAGCAGATTGTTGATAAAGTAAAAGCTAAAGTGGGTGATTGGAAGAATAATTTTATTTCTTATATAAGAAGAGTTCAGCTTATTGCATTAGTCCTTGGATCAACGCAAGTTTACTGGGCTTATGTTTTCTTATTACCTATTTATATGGTAAAAGATATTGAGAGAATTTTGAAAGGGTTTTTGTAGACTCAGGGAGATATGTCTAGGGGCAAAGAAAAAATTGCCTAGAAAACCATCTGTAAGCCTAAAAT
>BQNB010142255.1:0-17158 GCA_026074375.1 Tanacetum coccineum | reverse complement strand
CTTAAGCATCATTAATACCTTCACCTGAAAATGGATACTCGAAAATGTCAACATAAAGTTGGTGAGCTCGAAGGTTTAAATGTAAAACAATAATTTATGTTGTGTGTTTCATAAGAATATGACATTAGTGGATCATACTCATGTGCAAGCAACTAACGAACATGCTCAATCATCAAATCACAAAGGGAAATCTCTATCCCAATATACGTACACATATGCTAGCATTAACGAACACGTTCAGTTATGAGTCACATAGTCAGGATGGAATGGCACTGGTAACTCATACACCCAAGTACACATAGAAAGTACACATAGACAGCAATATAACCACACACTTTGTCGAAAAACATCAAGTCAATTTAATCACAACACTAAAACATTTAAAAACCATATTTGAGTACCGTTTTCCCTAATAAAAAAATTAAAAAGGGGCTACGAAAACCCACCTTGACGATCACAATTGAATGCACAAATCCAAGCTATTTATCTACAACATTAACCAAGTTACACATGACCAAGGCTTTACGGCCTTAACAATGTAACTCACAATTGATGGACTCCTAATGTCTTTATATACCCCTACAGTACATCCCGACACATTCACATACTCTAAACACACTTTATTGGTGATTCCCTTAAGTTTTATAATTTCAGTTTTATGCAGAATTTTAGTGTCGCTTCACGAATTTTTATAAAATACTAAATAGCCTAATATGAGTTCCAAATTTATACTACATAAACTATAAGGAGTTATAAACCTCTTGTAATTTCTCCATTGGTTCTATATACACCCTACTATTTTTAATAAAATCAACAATAAAAACTAGTCAGAAAATGACCTGATCGCACAACAAAATGTTAGAATTTCTAAGAAGCACTTAGACAACTCAAAAAGCTACGAAATTTTTATTGTAGTTAATAGACACCTAAAATCTATACCAGATTTAATTTCATCAAAATATTCAAAGATTTGATGGGGTTTTTGATGTCACCAAACCGACCTAAATCTGTCCAAAAAATTCATATTCGACAACCAATCTTGTAAAAATTATTTGGCCGACCTATACATGTCTAATAGCTTCAAAACTTACATATTCAGAAACTAAACTCTTTGTATATAATTTTAGAGTCAAGAACCATGACCAAACACATGTTTATTATCAAGTTATGCCCCTTTTAATCCAACCTAACATTCTGATCAGAATCAATATCCGATTTTATCACCATCTAATCCTAACCAAATGCATATTTAATCATCTAACACATACCTAATCATAATTTTATGTTATAACCCATGTTAATATAGAGATTTCAATAAACCCTAAATTTCTCCATCAATTAGAGTTAAATAAAAAAAGAATGATAAAGAAACTTGTACAAGAATCATACCAAAACCTTTACACGGAGATGATCACCATCTTGCACCTTAATTGTTTAGAAATTTTTTTATGAATGTTTCAGGGGTGTTTATGGATTGGCTGAACAAAGAGGAAGAGAAGAAAAACATTATGTTTAGGGTTTTTGGCTTATGGGAGTATTTATATTAGTTTTAGGATAATTTTAAAAAAAAACTTTCCTTGTCCCCTTTTTTTCCTTGTTGATGTGTCGTCGTGTAGGTGTTATTTATGTATCAAGTTTACTATTTATTTTATGCCGACAATACCTAAAAACAACACACTAATGGGCAGTGTACCCGGTCAGATGAAGTTTCGTAGTAAGTAGCGTGTCGAACACTAAGAGTGGAAGTTAACTCTTAGTTCTACCGGTATTTTATTTACCTAGGTTTAGTACTAATCTAATCTAATTGTTCTAATTAAATCTAATTAAACCTAAACTAACGTAAAGAGGGATTTTCAGCCTGAGAGACTGGATCCGTTTTGGGTATCTAACCTAAGGTTTTGATGAAAAGTAAAGAAATAAACACACACAAGAAGATAAACAAACGTTGGTTTGTTTATTACTGCAATGATTGACTTCTCTCGAAAGGTATATAATTCCTAAACTTAGGCGGCTTCTTCCTAAGAACTAGACACCCTAATTCTATCATAACTAGACGCATACACATAAAGCAAGCATTTGTTGATTATAATTTATCTTAGGAGATTAATAATGGTGCTCTTACTAAACCCTAGTTCATGGAGACTTTACCCACATACTGCTTAATGGCTTTTTATATACTAGTAGTCCACTATCAGAGTCCTTACCAATGGAATAAGAACGTACTCGTTGATACCAAGGTCACCTTATGGCTCAACTAAGCTCACTATACTAAAGGCATGATTGGTCAATTTTTGTGATCCTATGATTCTAGATATATAAATTGCAATATAGAGAGCTATCTCGGACTCTTAGCCTACGCCCAAACAACACCAAAGTTGTAGCACATTAAATAAGTAGGACTAGACCTAGTTGAATGATAGGTTGCATACTTAATCACTTAAACAAGTATAAATTGATAAACATAATCAACAATCAATGATAAATTAAGCAATAGATATAAACAAAGAAAACATTAAATCTTTATAAACATGGTTGATACCTAAAGGTATCAGCCGATAGTCATTGTAAAAATACACATGGTTTCATGTATGAATGATTAAAATAAAGATACCTTAATCAAACGCGTATTAGGTTGTGCAAAGATTACAAGAGTTTTCCTATGATCTTGAGGCTCTTTTCCGACCTTCTATGCTCTTCTATTCGTCTGATAGTCGACTTGGTGATTTAGGGATTCACTTGCATACCTAAAACTGAGTTTAGGGTCTCGTATTTATAGAGTCTGGAAAAGGATCAATACACCATATCGAGCGATGTGAGATACGGCGTATTAGGGATTTCTTAGAGTAAGGACCATGTTTGATATCTTTTAGAATCTTCTAGTGTTTAGTAAACCTTAGATACGGCGTATAGAGGCTCCTAGATACGTCATATTAGATTTTCAATCCATCATGGTTATGTGTGATGTGTTGGAACGGATACGCCGTATCTTCTTGATGGATACGACTTATTAAGGTAAAACCATTTGGTTTTTATTTGTTGACTAAAGTATTATATACGGTGTATCGTTGATGTAGATACGGTGTATTTGGATACGTCGTATAGGTCTAGAATAATATGTCGTATTGGTTGTCAGATCAGTAGACTTTCTTGAACTCTTTTTTTATGCTCCAAAATGCATACCTTTTAGCTAATCTTCACCAAGTACTTCATAATTACTGCAATTCTCAAATATGAACGATTAAGTAACAATTCTTGCAATAATTAATACAAAGTGGGTAAGAAACATGGGATAATGATGTTATAAAGGTGACGTTATTTGATGTCATCAAATATCCTTCCACTTGAATCCTACTTCTCCTCAAGTAGCCTTTAGAAGTTTATGAAAATGTATCCCTAAAGATTTTTCCGTTTAAGCATTTATTTGATCTATTACAAGTACACAACCAAACATCTCATGAAATAAGAAGATGAAAACACTCAAATCACTCAACTAATCTATGTGGTAACATGTAACTAATTCGCTCGATTGCTTGGTCGTGACGAGTATTATATCATAGGCTTGGCAAGGATACACATCTCCACTACTAGAGCTAAGGAGTAACAAGTTTCTAAAGGTAAAATGGGTTTTTATTATAAGGCTTAGGGTTGATCAATCTACAATCTTTCACCAAAAGTACCACACCAACAAGGCAGCTGAGACATATATACATGGCCGTAACGACAGAATAAACATGCATGCTCGATCACATCCTCATTCGCATAAAACCCATGGTTAATGATTAGGAAAGGGAATTAAATTGTTGTTAAATAAAAATTACAAAGCAAATAGATTAGGTCCAAGATATAAGTTGCTAGACACTTTTTCCCGACCGTTACCATGATTAAGACACAACTATATACAAACGTACTGATCATAGATCGAAAACAACAACTTGAGTTGGCGTTCCTGTAATGGTCAACTTCCCAATCTTCTCATACTTTACATAATTTTACAAGACAAGTGGCGATATCTACCACTTTATACAATACTCTACATCATTGACTTATAGATGTATCAACGAATAATCGATCCGTCATATAATTCCTTCGGTCTAAGCTCTTGTGAAATGATTATCTTTAAACTTTCCTCCTCTTTTTTGTTGCAATTTTCTAATTTTTTTCATATACTAACTATGAAACTCGATGTAATTTCACCATCTTCACGATCATAATAACTCCAGAGAATTCCTTTGATAATTCTTCATTCTTTGGACGTACCAATAATTGTGTTGGTAGTATAAATACATGAGTTTTGACTACTTTATACATTCCCATTTGCAATGTGAAAATTTCTTCCCAATCGTACCAAAGATAGAAAATTGACACAAGACTCGAGAAATACATACTTTGCACTTTAAGCAACTAGAAACTAATAAATGGACTTAATCTAATAGGGTAGGCTAAGGTGTAAAGGTATAACGAAACAAACAGTTGGTGTAATTCCTAAAGGATTGGCTCTATTGGTTTTTCTAGGGATATCTTACTCTTAAGATGAGAGTAAACAAAGGGTTTATATAGGGATTTAACTAACCAATGTAGTTAGTTAATAAAACAACATATAAAGGCTTTTTGGGTGTAATCCTAGAAATTTACCAATTTAAACAAGTTACTCCATCTAAATCCATAGTGCTCATTATTGTGGTCTCGAATGGATATACCAAGCCAAGTTCTAAAGTCTACAACATCACCGGCACACTCATATTTTTGTAGAATTTGGGTAAACATTTAGAAACAGATAAGGTTAAATTCTCCTAATATCTAATAAGGGTTATTGTGTGTAGGTTAAGTAACAAGTAATTTCATAAAAGTATGCTTGAATTTTTTTTAAATTTGAGCATAATTTAAGCAATTTCATGTGAAAAATAGGTCAAGTATACATTCTAATTCCCATCCCCCAACTTGAATTATACAACGTCCTCGTTGTATAGGTAAAACGTTAAAAACGGGAATTAAAAGAATTAGAATGAGAAACTCCTCGATATTTTTCTCGGCATATTCTTCATGTAGCATTTATGAGCAAGAATATGTGTCCGAAAGCGGGTTTGAATTCTAGCACGAACAACACATACATAATTCCAGAAAATATGCAGTCCACCAAATCTGTCCGTTCAGAAGGTTCATGTATTAAGCATAACAAAATAAGTGCAATTTCTTTCTCCGTGTATTCGCTGATTAGACTTGAAATAAAATCCTAAAACCTATAGAGGAAGTCGATACGCCGTATCCATACCCTAGGATATGCCGTATTGATACCTGTGTCGAATACACTATATTCATTTAACGAATACGCCGTATCGACTATGCTAAAAAATAAAGACTGGATAATGTCAAGAAGGTTAATATGCCGTATCCATGAGGTTTAGATATGCCATATAGACAGTCTGGAAAGATAGGCTCGATAAAAAATTGAAAATACATTCCGGGTTGTCTCCCGGCAAGCATTTTTGTTTACAGAAAAGTTTTTAAGTTAGACTTGCCCCAGTTTAATCCCGTTCTTATAAAACAATTTGGGGTCGAACGAGATGCCAAATGACACATACAAATTGTTGATTAGGAAAATGAATGACATCTCTTTGTTAAGATGATTCCAAGTCATGATATTAACATTTAATTCCTTGATAAAAGTTTCAGCATTGAAAAATTTATTAAATTTATCATGACTTGTTTCCAAAAGCTTATTTGACCCATGTGCATAGGCACCATCATCGGTATTTATTATATTGCCCCTCGAAAACTATTTAATATCGATTTTATCATCATCATTATCTTTATTCGACTTTAGATCATCGAGATAAATTATGTTGAAAGGGAATAGATCATTAAAGTACATAACATTTTGCTCCTCATCATCACATTCAGACAATGATGTTTTTGTTTTCAAATCAAATTCATCGATATGCTGAGGACTCATAATAGGTTCAGTTAAGAAATCCAGTTTAGATGTAAGAGCATCATTGTAAGCAATGGCTGGAATTCTTTTTCAAAATCTTTGAGAAAGTCAAAAACATTGAAATAACTGACCGTAGGCTCGGGTGATGTAAACGAAGGCACATTGACTTTATCATTATCATTTTCCGAATCCATTTTCAAATTATCGACTTAAATTATTTTATAATAAAATGAATTTTTGTCAAAAATTACCGTGTAATCTTCATCGTCGGATTCATCAAACGATAGTCTAAAGTCAATTTTATTGTTGTTAAGAGCACTTACCATGGGTTCACACGAGAGTGCTTTTTCAGATGTTAATTCGTCATTAAAGACTATAGCTGGGAATTCAGTTTCAACGGATCCGAGGTCGTGAACGTCTTCATCATACCAGATCTTACCATACGTAGCAGTTTCCTAGTTATACACCTTACCAAGCCTATGAGCTTTTTCTTTTTCAAACCTAATATAATCTTCCCTAGTAATGTTGGGGTCGTCCATTTTAACCTGTAATAAAATAGCTAGGAAAGAAAATGGTCAAATAGCCTAATATGCCGTATTCAGTAAACTGAATACGTCGTATTATTGTTAGAGTCGAATACGCTGTACTAGTTTGGAAAAAAAATATACGCCGTATCCAAGAAGTTAAATACGCCGTATTAAGTATTCGACTCAGAAAGTTACAACAAACTGTAACTTTGCAGAAAACACAAAAACACACAATATGCAAAAATATACAATGAAAAAATCAAACACACAGATATGCAATTTAATCTAAACTAAACTAAATCTAAACTAAAACACTACTAAAAAACAAGAATTAAACAACTTCACTCCCCAGAAACGAAGCCAAAAACTTAATGTGTCTTCGTGTAGGTGTTATTTATGTATCAAGTTTTACTATTTATTTTATGCTGACTATACCTAGAAACAACACTCTAACGAGCAGTGTAGATGGAGTTTCGTGGTAAGTAGGGTGTCGATCACTAAGAGTGTAAGTTAACTCTTAGTTATATTGGTATTTTATTTACCTAGGTTTAGTACTAATCTAATCTAATTATTCTAATTAAATCTAATTAAACCTAAACTAACATAAAGGAGGGTTATCAGCCTGAGAGACTGGCACAGTTTTGGGTATCTAACCTAAGGTTTTGATGAAAAGTAAAGCAATAAACACACACAAGAAGATAAACAAACTATAGAGGAAAGATCAAGAACTAATGTAAGGAAAACATATCAACCATGAATGATCCGATAAAACATTGGTTTGTTTATTAGTGCAATGATTAACTTATCTCGAAGGGCATATCATTCTTAGACTTAGGCGGTACTTCTTCCTAAGACCTAGACACGCTAATTCTGTCACAATTAGATTCATCCGCATAAAGCAAGCATTTGTTGAATATAATTTATCTTAGGAGATTAATAATGGTGCTCTTACTAAACCCTAGCTTATTAAGACATTACCCACTTACTGCTTAACGACTCTTTATATACTATTAGTCCACTGTCCGAGTCCTTAGCAATGGAATAAGAACATACTCGTTGATACCAATGTCACCTTATGGCTCAACTAAGCTCACTAAAATAAAGGCAAGGATATGTCAATTTTTGTGATCCTATGATTCTAGATATATAAATTGCAATATGGAGAGCTATCCTGGACTCTTAGCCTATGCTCAAACAACACCGAAGTTGCAGCGCATTAAATATGTAGGACTAGACCCAATTTAACGATAGGTCACAAACTTAAGCACATAAACAAGTATAAATTGATAAACAAAATCAACAATCAACGATAAAGTAAGCAATCAATATAAACAAAGCAAACATTAAATCTTCATAAACATGGCTGATACCTAAAGGTAACAGCCGATAGTCATTGTAAAAATATACATGGTTTCATATATGAATGATTAAAATAAATAAACCTTAACCGAACGCGTATTGGGTTGTGCGAAGATTACAAGAGTTTTCCTATGATCTTGAGGCTCTTTTCTGACCTTCTATGCTCTTTTATTCATCTGATAGTCGACTTGGTGGTTTAGGGATTCACTTGCATACCTAAAACTGAGTTTAGGGTCTTGTATTTATAGAGTCTGGAAAAGGATCAATACGCCATATCAAGCGATATAGGATATGGCGTATCGGGATTTCTTGGAGTAAGGACCACGTTTGATATCTTTTAGAATCTTCTAGTGTTTAATAAACCTTGGATACGGCGTATAAAGGTTCTTAGATACGGTGTATTGGGTCTTCAATCCATCGTGGTTATTTGTGAAGTATAGGCACAAATACGGCGTATCTTCTTGATGGATACGGTGTATTGAGGTAAAACCAGTTGGTTTTTCTTCGTTGACCAAACTATTATATATGGCGTATCGTTGATGTGGATACGATGTATTCGTCAAAGTCAGGCAACGGTCTTTTAATTCATCAAAGTCTTAGATACGTCGTATAGGTCTAGAATAATACGGAGTATTGGTTGTCAAATCAGTAGACTTTCTCGAACTCTTCGTTTATGCCTGCGTGCCTTTTAGCTAATCTTTACCCAATACTCCATAATTACTGCAATTCTCGAATACAAACAATTAAGTAACAATTCTTGCAATAATTAATACAAAGTGGGTAAGAAACATAGGATAAATGATGCTATAAAAGTGACGTTATGTGATGTCATCACTTGCTAACCCAACAACACACACAACGGGATTTATCACTACGTTTGAAAATAAACATGACTACTAAGGGAAAACTCATTCTAATTCCATAAATAATGAAAAATAAAGTGATTAAATCACTTACTTCTAGCATCACACACATTTTAAATCACATAAGTCACCTACATAATCCAAATCAAGTATCAATTAATCGGGTCAACATTCTTAGTTTGACTAACCTGATTTGGTGACGGTTGTCACATTAACTGTCCTGAATAAGGTAGTTATTAAGGACTATTTTTAGAAGTGATTGTGAAGCATATGACTAACACGTGCATTCAATATAGATTTTTCCTTCAAACTGTTGAAGAATGATGCCATTGGGCCCCACACTGAATTAATTAGATGTATGTGTGGCCACACCCAAAACTTATCTAGAAGTGTCTTGTTGAATTTTGGTAATCTTGATTAATTACATAAACGAGAAACATAATCGATAAAAAATGGAATGACTTAGATCCATATCCTTATTTAACATGGTATCGAAAACAAAGGGATAGTAAATGCTTAATTCATTTAACTATGACTTTACGAAACTACACTCAGGTATTTCTGCAAATATTAGCATGTTGCTAGACCTTTACCAATGTTATTATATTATTTGATACATGTATAAGTGAGAGCTGTTGGGATATGTACATATATCAAATAATATATGTTCGGGAAATTACGTGAGCCTATGGGGATGCACGTGTTAATACGTAAAACAATTATACATTAATATATTACTTGCAATATATTAATTAGTGATAAAGCTATAACGAGCGTCAATTAATTGAGTTACTTAACATGTTTTTACTAACGGTTGTTAAATGTTAATACAAGGACATAAATCTAAAAATGAGAAAAACGAAAGTTTGGGAAAACCTCTCCCTTGCCTTATGTCAATCGATGGAGGATCCTTAATAGGGTTAGGACTGCTTGGCTTGCAAGCCAAGTAATCTATCCTATATAAGCAGGTTAAGGGTTCATTATTTACAAAGGATTGGAAAAAAATAATCCTAAAATCTCTTATCTTCTCTCTCTTTTTGTCGATCGACTACAAGAACCGAAAAGGTTTTGAGTTTTGGTTCGTACGATCGGAAAATAAAATAAGAAGGTGTTCATGTGTTGCTTGTTCAAGAATCATAGAGATCGTTTGCTTAATCACTACTAGTACTAGCATACATAGTTGTTTGCTAAGAACGTATTGTGTGTGTTCTTAATAGAGGATTCATAGATTTGAATCTTGGTGGTTTTCGTGCATTTGTAAGCTTTACACACGCGTGTGTATTCAAGAATTAGTTCGTTTGCTTTAATTGCTAAAAGGTACGCAATTATTAATCCTATGTTAATTAGGTTATACTATACGTGTTTATGTGTCTTTCGTTACGTACTCGTGTTTATTAATGATTAATAAGGTTAATAAAATCCAACATGTTTTCCATTCAAAAATAGAGGGAAATGTCTTTGATGTATAGACAAATACTTATTTCAACTTTTGTACATATATAGTATTCGAACTTCGATGTTAGTGTTAAATCACATGTGATATCTGATTCGAATTTTACACAACAAAGAAAACGTGAAAAGATAATTTTTATATCGAAGGTATATCAAAGTGCATGTATATTGAAATATAATCAAATTTTTGTCGTAACGGTATGATTGTTTTGTCTAACGATTGATAGTTCATGAAATATTTAAGTTATAAAAAGATAGATGTAATTAAAATTTTAATTTCTCTTTTTAAAGAAAAATAAGTTAGTGAGGTTTCTCCCTTAGTATATAAGAAAAGTTTAGTATATAAAATATTTCTCCTCAAACATCAAAAAAATTATAAAAAAATTAAAATAGAAAACTGACAAAAATCTATTGATAATTAGGCTTTGAAAGTATTTTATATGAAAGTAGACTCAATTACCTTCAAAATGGCGGGTGGCACGACCTCTAATAACTTACGATTCATTTTATACAAAATAAACAAAACGACCCAAATCTGGAAGCGTACCATACGCCCTTATGCCCAAACTCAGAAGGGCGTATGACCTAGTAAACAAAAACTATAGAAAGTGAACTTTTAGGTAGAAGGCCTTATGCCTAGCCCATAAGGGCGTATGCCCTGTACTCAAAAACTCAGAAGACCATTTTAAAATGCCGAAGGCCTTATGCTTAAACACGAAAGGCCTTATGCTCCCATTTTCATATTTTACCAAAAAACTAACTTTTTACAACTTACTTAAATTTCCAGAAAACGACTTCCATGACTCGACAATACACCAAAACTTCCATAATTCATTAACATAACATCATAGATAAATTTCATAAACATTCATGGTCTAAATAACCCATGAACACATACTTTACGGGGTTTGTCAAACACCCATTTTGACCCACTTTATATTCATCATTTGACTTGTTTGCATACACTATAATACAAGGCTATAACAAATGACTATGACACTTGACAACTTCACATTTACAAGACAATTTGACACTTGAAAACTTTGTTAACAAACCATTTACGAAACTTGGGGGTTCAACATCGATTGAGCTTTGTATCTATTACTAAGCTCCTAAGCATAGTCTAACTCGCTTTCAAACCTTCAACTTCTTAGCCATAGATAATTACCTCCAAGACTTACTCACATCAAGAACAAACTACACAAAAACATCAACGACTAAACGGTAAGCTTACGCTTAGTAAGTATAATGAGTATAACATACCATTATACTTCAATCAACATATAAGCATCATATACATATACACACCAATCAAAAGGACTAATCACATTAAAACTTATTAGAACCCTTGACATAATACTTACACTATAACACCACGTCATTTCATCTTTACCTAGCATCCAACTAATCCAACACAAAAGGCTAGTTAATCCAAACTAGCTTCATTGTAAACCTTTAACCAAAATACTATAAAACAAGCCTCCTATTATTTAGTACAAAACTTACATAAACACATATATGTTAGAAATCGATATAACACCATGTTATCATCATTTTACTTACCTCATTCCACAACTTAATTTTACCAAGAACATCATCTCCATTCCTTGCTTGATTCCTAGCCATAATCATCTTACATAAAAAATACTTAATAATTTATATAACAAATAAGGGTATCTAAACCCATCTATAACCATTACTAAAAATCCATCTTAATTATTTTATGATCATCTTATGATCATAACCTTAAACTACCAGTTTCTATTAAATCATTATTTAACCTTAACCCATGATCCCAAACACTTCAATTTAGAGTTTAAAATCATAACTACACAAAATCCCCAATTTATCTTCATGAACCCTAATTCATAATTCATCAATTAACTTAACAATTAAGTTACTTACTTGGTGTAGAATCATCATAAAAGCTTATTCTTGACATAGAACACATAATCTAATAAAGTTAATCCTCAAACTTGGTATCCTTTTTTTTCCTTCATTTTTCTTCTCTCTAAGTCGACACACCACATGGACCATAGTTCTCTAGAAACTCTAGAATTAATATAGATATTTGATGGGTGGAAGTTTACCACTTTGGCAACTTTGGTCCCCTTAGTCTATTTTTAATATAGTTTTGCCACATCAATCTTCTTAAACATATATCATTTCCTTTGACTTATAGTTTAACTACTGGGTTTAACTAACCAAGCGCATATAGAATTCAAACTTATAAACTCAAACTATTAAATGACATTCAAGTAATAAAATACTTAAATCCCGATTTTAGGGTGTTACAAATATACTCTCGTTATTTAGATTTCGTCTCTGAAATCTCTTTATCTAATAGTTTTCAAACTCGGTTACATATTACTCCTCATTTCATCTTAGCACTTTCAATAAATTATCCAACTTGTTGCAACAATCTATATAATTTCGCAACTCTAACTATTCTATAACATAACCATTACCCTTAATCCGCTTTACTTCTTGCTTATTTCTTTCACATTTCGACTCTTATTAAGGCCATCATGTCATTTAAGACATGTCTTACCATAACTAGTTAGTCAATTAGCTAAGTTATTTACTATTGTGCAACGCTATTAATTTATTTTAGAATTTCAATCAAGGACTACATGTCACTTGAGAAACTTGCACTATCTTGACTTTACATAAGTCAAACATTAACTAATACTTCCACATTCTACCATATCCATTCTACCATTCTTTTAATGCTTTCACTATAACATCTCGTTTTCTTTACTTCTTTCTATGAATTTTCGTCAAGGACTATATGTCACTTTTGAAAATTTTAATATTTTGACTTCAGAAAGTCAAACTTCAACTAATACTTTAACATTTCACATAAGGGTGCTAATACAACTTAGCATCTATAACGGTCATTACTCACATTTACCTCATGCTACAACGTATACTATAACATCAATTCAAAATCTTAATCCTTCAACCTATACTCTAGACACCTAAAAAGTAGGTTTCACATATCGTCTCAAACTTTAAGTGCAACCTAATTTTTTACCCACCAAACTTAGTTCTTATGACGTGTATCTTGTTTTTAGACTTTTATTTTCTTCTTCCCTAACCCTACTCATGCCATATCGGGAACACATACACCACTTATTCATAATTTGTTATTTATATAAATAAGCATCCCAATTTATGTAAATAATTAATTATAAACTTATGGTTCGACGATCTATAATTTCTTTATTTAAATTAAAAGGCGTCCCAATTCATTTAAATAAGGAGGTCATAAATCATCCTACTTACGCACTTTCGACATAACACTCCTACTCCTATTACATGCTTTATCTTTCTTTACTTCACATTCATTGACTAAAAGTCAATAATTTTCTACTTTTCACTTTCTATCCTTGGATCCATTTTACTATAACATTTCCCGAAAGGGAACCAATACATATGCCAAGGATGTAGGCAATCTTTGCCGGTGAAGGCTATATAACTCATGCTGAAGGATTTCTATAACATTCACTCGGGGCTATAATACATCTCGTAGGATTTCTGTAACATATCATGTAGGATTACTGTAACAACTACTATAATGCTTCCCTGAGTCATCTATAACAACATAATGGATCCAAGTGTGACAACCACGATTTAAAAAGGTTAGTTTAACCGTTAGTGTTAACCTAGCTAGCTTTATATGTTTTAATTTATGTGCGTAAGTTGATTTGGTGATTTATGTGATATGATATGTGTGCTATAATATGTGCTTGTGAGAATAGAAATGGATGATTTAGTCATTACATTTCGTATTTGATAATGATTTTTAGAATGTTAGTGCGTTTGAGCATTTGAGCATTTGAGAATTTAGTGTATCGAGTATTGATGATTTCGGGTTGAGATTAATTGATAAATCAAGGTATTGTAATTTATTTATAATATTAATGATTAATAGTAGTTGGGAAAAATTTATAGTTGATCTAAGTATTTTTATTTTAAAAGTAATGTATTAATTTAAGTATTTAAGGAAATAGATAGTAGTTAGTTTTGTAATAAAAATAAATAAATAAATTATAAAAATAGGAGTACCGAAATTTTTAAAAGAAAAAGATTTTTTTTTGTGGGTTTGTGATTCGGTTCAAAAGAAAAAAGGGGAAAGAGCCCAAGTCCTAGTAGGAAACAAATCTGTATTTTTTTATAAAAATTAAACCAGTATTTCTCCTCCCCTTTTTTCCGGTGTCGAACCATTATCAAACCCTAGCCACCATTGTTGTTTTTTTTAAGCTTCTAAATTTTAAGGTTTGATCTCTTTGTTAATCTTAAATCAATTCAATTTTTATACTCCTAATCGCACATATGATTTAATCTCTGTTTTAATTATGTAACAATTGAATTGATGGATTAGGGTATGTAAAAGTTTAGTAATTATGATGTAATGATCACCTATTATTGATTAGGCGATATTAATTAGCATATGGGTAGGTTTAATTAGGTTTAATTAAGGTAAATTCAGAATTGAAAACTGGGCAGATTTTTAGGTCATCTTGCGAGAGTCATAACTTGGTAATACGAATATGTTTTATTAATTTTCTTATGCCTACAAATATCTATAGAGAGTCTACTTTCCAACCCAAGTGGTATCGTGAATTAAAAGTGAGTAGAAGTCATTCAAAATAATTTTACAAGATTCATAGTCGAATCTGAGTTTTTGGGATAGATTTTGGGTTGTGTTTATGAGGTCAAAAACCTTATCAAAACATTTTTGTAATTGATGAAATTTCTACATGAGTAAGTTCATGATGTCTAGGAACTCTTGTAGTTTTTTTAGATTTTTTCCAAATGTCTAAATGGGTCAGATTAAGTCAAACCTTTTGGTAGTCAAATCAGGTCATTTTCTAGACACTTTGTGGTGTTGATTTTTTTTTAAAAAGTTAGACTTATTTTTTTTTAATTACAGTAGTTACACAACTCATTGAAAATGTTGGGAATGCAATATGAAAGTCCAGTTGGGTGTTTAGTATTTTATTAGTGGTCGTGAAGTGACAATAAAATTCTACCATAATCTAGGAATTTGAATATAGGGATAAAAAGTGTTTCGGGTTCAAATAAGGTATGTGTTGCTTAGTGGGATGTCTATAAGTATATGATAGACATTAGTATCCCTCAAATTGAAGGTTACTTGATTTAGGGCCGTAAAGCCTTGATCGTGAGTAATCCGTTAAATTTGTTGTGTAGATTTTAACGAGACTTTTGTGCGTATTTGTGAAGCGTGAGGTGAGTATTCATATACCCTTTTTCTATGTTTTTCGGGGTGAAAATGATACTAAATTTATTTTGAAATGTTTAAAGTGCTACAAATAATTGTTTACTTGGTTTTGGACATTACTTGATATTATACGGCTTATGTGTATGCATTGTTAGATCAGAGGGGTACGTCTACCCATACTGTGTGGTAATTTGGATCAGAGGGGTATGCCTACTCCATAATGTGTGCGAGATATGAGTACATTCTTGGTGAGATTGGTAGCTTGAGGTGCCAGTGGTAATCTAAGCCCAAATGTGTAATCGACTGTGTGATGATTTAACTACTTGCATTTGTGTATAATATTTTTGTGTGTAATCGTTTGTGTGATGATTTAATTACTTACATTAGTGTATAACATTCATGTATGTTCTAATGGTTATAATTCGCAGTAAGAGTAAGTAATTGTGTTAAACCTGTGAATCTCACCAACATTATGTTGACATTTTAAAGTATCATTTTCAGGTGAGCCTAGAGAGGTTAAAGAAGGGAAAGTACGTTCATAGTGAGATCTTAGGATCTTGCATTTGGAGTTTATAATTCTATTGTCTTTATTTCATACTTACGTAAATTGAGTACTTTGGATTATGTTGGTATTTTATTCCGGATTATCATGTCTATGTATTGTTGTGTTGTGATTAACCTCAATACAAGACTCCTCTTGTGTTGATAACATCAAATATTTGATACTTTTTAATGTGTCAAATTTCCCCTAAAAATACTTGCAATTTTCCTAGAAACACTTGAATTCAATACATTTACTGTTATTTTGTTGTTTTCAGGTAAAATGCAAGTAAGTGGCAAGAAATGCGAGAATTGGACACTAAACAAGGCATTGGAGTGAAAAGACGTGATTAACGGATACTTCTATAAAAGATTAATTTATAAGAAGCTATCCACATATGATTTGGAGTTACTACGAAAGGAAACGAAGCCAAAGAAGAAATGCTCCTGTGATACTTCAGGAAATGTGATCTAGTATTTTGACCATAATTTCTTCATACTAACTATTTTTAAGTTGATTCAAGCGCTCATGAATAGAGGAAAGTGATATTTACAACTTTCTTGTTTTGGATTAAAGCTGAATCACAACGGATGACCTATAAGATTGCAATAACTACAATGTTGCTGAAGGGTTTACGGTGTAACCAAACAAATAGATTACGCCATAAATTTGCCACATCATGGTTACGGCGTAACCAAACAAATTAGTTACGTCATAAAGTCCATTTTGCCTATATTTTGGAATGTCTACATCAGCAAGGTTACGACGTAACCCCACAAATTAGTTATGTCATAAACTATCAGAACCCTATAAATAGGGGCCGAAATCAGCCTTCATAATCACCCTTCTCCCTCCCATTTGAGGGCACGACTGGGACATCTCCCCAAGTTGTTTTTTAGCACTCTTCAGCCCTTCAAGAAGGAAAAATCTGGTCCTGATCATCATCATCATACTAGTTTGGTTTGATTATCATGTTTTCATTACTTTATTAATTGACGATGATATTGATTGTATAAATACAAATTTTGGCTAAACTTATCTAATTAATTATCCTTATGATTCATTTATTTCTTGTTAATTATGGTTATCTGTTTGGTTATATTACTTTGACCATAAGAATGCCAAATATGATGCTCGCTTACTGATTCGTAGTTTTATATACGTAAAATATAATATAAAATAATATAATCCCGAGAGTAATTAAGAAAGTTACCAAGTTACCTTGATAAAATTCACTCT